>WURT03647637.1:0-10002 GCA_009936505.3 Holothuria glaberrima | reverse complement strand
ATTTTTATGATGTTACACACATTTGATTTTTATGATGTTACACACATTTGATTTTTATGATGTTACACACATTTGAAAACAAGGTTATGGACGGCTGACTCGGACACTTCTACAAGGGTCCAGAGGCCAGCGAAATTTGAGGGGGCGGAAGTATGCTCCAGCCCTCAGCTTCCAGAGAGGCAAACCCCTTATTTGTCTCTTCTGTAAGAAATGTCAAAAATTTGCAGTGATTAACAAAATTTGTCTAAAGTGATGCACCAAATTGCGTCTAAGGACCCTCAAATAACCAAAAATTTTCCAAAGTGAACCCTTATTGGTTTCTTCTGCGGTAAGAAATGTTGAAAATTTGCAGTAATTTACCAAAACATTTGTCCCAAATGATGCACCAAATTGCGTCTAAGGACCCTGAAATATCCAAAAAATTTTCAAAAGGGGAGGGACACCCACTCCCCAAGACCATTCCCCAAGGATGTCGATCTAAAACAAGGTCTCGAATAGCTTCCTACGCCTATGCATGACGATGAAGATTGGGGAAAGAAGTCGTACCATTTATTTCAGCTTCAGAAAGCACGTGCACCAGCAATCATTCTTCCATTGATTTGCCTTCTTGATTCTGGTTAATTTGAAGGCCTTTGGAAAGTTGTAGCATGTTAAAGTCACAAGAAAGTAAAGCAAGAACTTTACAGCGCCCAACTGACTTTGAAAATTTTGTAGTCTATTTGGCGGGGGTTTGTGTTCTTGAGACCAAGGAAAGTCAGGTACACTGAACGTCGTCGGGACAGTGGTAACACCAGATGAGGGTAGGGTTATTGCGCCTCGTCGGGGAGGATCCCCCACGGTCTGGTAAATTTTCCAATGCCGTTGGGACAAGGTAAAATATGAAGTGGCCCACAACAACCAGTCGCCTCTGTGATTTACTTGATATTTTGATTTAAATTAAATGAGGGGAAAATCCTGTAATAACCCTCTCAAATTTTCCAATTTCACGAAAAAAAACCTTAACTCATGCGGGCCGAAATTTTTGAATTTTGCTTTCCACAACCTTTCGGCAACCCCTTGCCCTTGTCGGCGCTTCAGGCTGCATTCCTATGTAGGGGAGCTTGGACTCCTGTCGCGCAAATGTCTGGCGCTACCCCAGTGTCGGGATTACACATTTTATTGTACCTATACTATCCTGACTACATGCTTTCCGAAGTCTTTTTGAAAAATTCTGCTACCAGGAAGACCACAGCTTTCTGTGCTTCCTTCGACTGCCCCGTTCCACCCACCCCACCCCAGTATTGATGTCATTTATAAGGCAAACGGCGAAAGACTTACTCTGCTTTAAACATTATCAGCAAGGGCGTGGATCCATTTCCAAGAGTGCATGGGGGGACTTTTCACCATGTGCGAATCGCTGTCCTGGGGGAGGGGTCTATGGGGAAAATTTGGAAAATTTGGAAAATTTTTGCTCACGTAAGGTGGGCTAGATGTAAAATGGTGCTACATTTGGTGCTAAATTCAAATTGAATATATCACCAAGAATTTCTACTTTTTTAGGATTTTTTTTTTCATTTAGTGCTTGCTTTTACTCAGTCTTGGGGTAAATCAGAACTACACTTCGTAAAGTGAGGGAACAGTAAATTGTTAGACTTTTCACCATTTACGAATCGCTGTCCTGGGGGAGGGGTGTATCCTCCCCTTTGAAGAAAAAATGAAATTGGAAGGTGTCTATATGGCAAATGGTGCCATATTTGGGTGACAATTAGCTGTTAATATGTGGTGTCAATTCGTAATCACAGTTTTAGTTTTCATGATTTTTGAAAAAAGTGGGGGATACTTTTTGGCGATGTCCCCCTTCCAAAAAGTGAGGGGACGCGTCCCCCCGTCCCCCATGATGCACGCCCATGATTATCAGGAAAAATGTTTAACATTCAAGCATATTGAAACAACATCATTCGAGGGGTGTTTCTGGCAATATAAAGTACGGTACTAGCACTAACTGGATGCGGGTGAAAAGCAGAGATGTAGTCAAGTCGCTCTTTTCTCGGCAAGTCATTTGCTGCTATTTAAGCGACTCGAGTTTCTGTGCTATTTCAATAGGGGAAAATTTCCCAGAAATTTTCAAGTCACCTAGAGTTAGAGGGTTGTGACTTGATTACATGTCTGGTGAAAAGGGGTATTCACCCTAGCCCCTTCCCACCTAACACTTCTGATTGTATGTCATACAGCTTCGCTTTAGAGTAGGCCCTATAAATATTTATTATAATACTACTGATTCTCAGCATTGCTTTAGGTCAGTTGGTAAGGCGCTCGACTCGGGCTGCTAAATTGGTGAATTAAGTCTTCCCGGAGACTTAATGACATTGAGTCATTACTCGTTTTGAACCGGGCTTGAACGTTGTGGAACTGTTGAGTTTTTGCAGTTGCCTTCTCTTTCATATCTTCCGTGTTCTAGCTTTTATCGACTCCTCTCCACTTTCTTTTTTTTAAATTAGGCTTTGTTTTTGTAATCATGTCTTACTGTAAATTTCTAAATTAGGTCACAACACGACGTGGCTTAGAGAGTATCCTAAGTCTAAAAGTTTAAAAGTATTTGTTTTAATGCTCGAAAAACGAATCCAAATATGTTCCAACTGCCATCTTCACAGGACATTCCTGAGCTGAGATATAAAATGTTGAAGCATATTCACTCAATTTATAATGGTAGATTGCGTAACAATTTGTGATGTCATTTTTTTGCGCTACTCAGACAACAGTCTTTGTTTACCTTGTTGTTTTGACAGTCACTGTACCCTGTGCCAAAATTGGATTGCTGTGCAATTGTAATAGGGTAACTTGACTATACAAGCCCTCTCCGTTCAACAGCAAAATATTCAAGGTCCAAAAACGTTTTAGTTTCAAAAGGAAACAAAAGCAGGTATTACTAGATTTGCAAATGTGCAAAAAGGACATCACAAATTGTTGCGCAATCGACTATTTCCAATTAAGTGTAAAAAATTAGCATTTTATATCGCAGCAAGGGAGGAAACTATGAAGATCGGGGTTGGATGGATGATATTTTCAACCTCTTAAATATATTCTTGAAATTTTTAGACCTTAGGTACACTTAAAATTTTCTCAAGTTAAGAGACAACATGCTACGATACGAACATTTTCTCAGTAGTAACTCCTTTGAAAGCATGGACTCATTTTTCGCATGCGACCACATAGTCTTTCGATTGGGTCTGAATTAAAAATATTACTTGGAGAAACTTTAACAAGAAAGTTATAAAACCAAATAGCCTAAGTTATTTTGTCTATGATAATAGTGTATTCTTGCATAATAACACCTCTTATTACTCGATTCAGAGTAACTGTGTGGGTAGGGGGTCACAGTTCATTGAACAAAATTTTACATAAATCATGTGTGAAAAGAACGTTTTCTACATTTTATTATCAAATGTTTGCGAAAAGAACACGACGTCAAAGGCTTGTATCCAGTAAAGGTCCTGTATTCGTTAATAATAAAAAAGAGCTATGGTCGTCAATTATACTACATGTGTGCGTGTTACCATAACAATAGGCCCCAATAACTCGTCGGTATACAGATATACGGCGAAGACCTGCACGACTGACACCTTCCTAAAGACCGACTGGAATTGCCTCGTGCTATTGACTACAATGAAAAGCTACTTTTCCAACCCCTTTATTAAAGAATGACTCACTGTTTTTTGATTGCCACAAACCAATTCTTTCTATTTCATTTTGCAAATGCAGTTACAAGGTGATACAGATATGACTGTAAAAAGAACTAATCCTCTTTTTATAGAATAATTCTCCACATGCTCGTTATTGTTAATGGTTACATTACATTTGTCACTAGAAAATGACAGAACGAAAAAGTAAACATTTCAAGATGCATTGGGCTGGATGCACTTAGTTTCTGATAGTAGTTTGCGTTAAAAATTGCTTTGCTTCCCTTCATCTTCATTTTATCCATGGTATGGATTATAACCCTTCATACCATAAAACAGTTGGTGATATAGATAAGCGGCATAGAGGGGCTGACAATTTTAGGGAAGTCAGTTCCTCATGGCAGTGGCCTTATTGACGGTAGAAATGGACACTTAGTTGTTATAGAGATAGTTAAAGGTCATAAGCAGTTGGCTCAAACTAATTTTAAAACAATAGCTAATTGTCACAAATTTCTTATTTCTCTTCCAAGTATCTTTCATGATATTTTAGGACATAAATATTGCATATTCAAGGTAAACCAAGCAGTTGCTCCTCATAAATTTTACAACTGAGTGAGAAAAATACTGTCACATGATTCTCAAGAGCCACTCAGGAAATAGGATAGTCTACTATACAATTCTTTATTAAGGTTACTGCATTCTCCCTTTAAGTGATCAAGTACGGTTGCCCTAAAAGGTCATTCCAGTCATTCGAAAATTGATCTCAACAATAGCCTTCAACGTTGAGTCATATGGTAGCAACGAGGAACAGTCTTTTGTACAATGTCTCCCTGTCACACCGCGATCTCCGTAGTTTTATTCGCGAGCAACACAAGCTAGTATAATGGCATTTACGGTCGTCGGTGAGACTAACTTCCCTATGGTTAACGGTAATTTGAATAAAATGTAGGCATGCTGGACGTTTGCTCGAAAACATGTTTTTTTTTTGTTTCGTAAAAAAGCTTTGCATAGCCTATGGGTTCCAGCTACCTAGAGAAAGAAGAAACGGGCTTGGGTTATTAAAAAAAGAAAATTAGGGCGTGTAGCGAGGCAATTACTCTACTTCACGTCAGGTAGTAAAGAAGTATCTTGAGAGGTAGTACATCAGGTTCTCAGGCAGTGGTCTACATTTATACAGAGCTTTGCTAAGGTTGTGAAGTTTCTTGAAGGTCGTAGAAATCCTGTAGCCAACTGGAGTCGGAAAGGTCCGGCAGAGGCGTTGAACCAAATGTGTCGTGGCGTCAGACGGAAGGTCCGCTCAACGTGCCAACCATCTGATGGGTTCTACCTTTTCAATGAACATGCTTTACTACTGTACCGTTGTAAGTATCTTGTTACATTCTATTAATAGCCCTACTGTAGTAACTGTACCGTTAGGGGAGTTTTCCGTACATTCTAAGAAAACGGGGAAGTTGTAACGCTTGGGTATCCCATGGTATTTTGTTGGTAGGCTATGTATCTTGCGGATGCGCAGAAAGGTTAAAAGTATAAGAAAATGGGTAATGTACTCGTATGGCCCCATTGGACCAAAATGCATCTGATTGAGTGGTGAATGTGTTGTTGACTCTTATTAATAATGCAGTTGAACTTTAATGTCAAAAGTAGCCGAGTACATAATAACGTCGTGACTAAATTACAGACAAGGACAAGAGTACTCATTGGGGAAAGCTATGAAATACGCATATTTCATCTTTTTTTATGTCATGTCTGTTTGTAGTAGAGTTGTTATGTATATGTCCCCTGGCTTAAGCAAGTTTATTGTATTTTCTAGCGCCACCCTCCCGTAGGACGTGGACTTGAGGAAGTGGCAGACTAGACGGAGCCAGGCTACCGGCTGGAAGTTTCACTGCTTTCGGTCCCATTGTAAAGCTATGACGTACCCGAGGTCTTTCGGCCAAAGGTGGTAGCCTTTTATTAAATTAAATTCAGAGTAAGCAGGTGTATGCGAGTACGCAATTACAGAAAAGTTAAAACTTAACAATAGGGTGCAATAGAGATAGAAATATTATGTGTGGAGAATTGAAAGAAGGAAAATTCAATACATCGATATGGTGCAATAGAGCCGGGACGTATACAACTATTATACCGCGTACAAAGAGAAGAATGGAAAGGAGCTTAATGTTAAAAAAATATACTGACATTTGTTAATCTGAATGAACTTGAAAAAAGGAGTCAATGAAAGTTACAATGCCAATGCCATGAGTATATTTTTTCTAAGGATTTAAGCTTTAAGTGATGTTTTCGTATTATATTTTGTAGTTGTGTGTTCGATGTATCATAGTTTATGTCTGAAATGTTTCTGTTGGCTGGCAAGTAGCAGCCCCAAAAAAGTAATTAGAGGAAAGAGAGATTGCAAAGGCTACACATGAACGAAGTTTGTGGTGTAGTATTTAAGTCTGCATTTCTCTCCATACTAGTATACAGTGCCAAATATTGTCTCTAATTTAAATTGACACTCCTCGTGCCATCTTTTGTGGCCCAACCAGCCACGAATCAGCCCAATAAAAGAAATTCTATTAAAGGAAAAGGTCAGGGTGCTTTTATGACGTACATGCAAAGTTTACATAATATTATTAAAAAGGCGGTTCAGGCCCAAAAGAGCACTGCACAACATTGAAAACAGACTTGGTACAGCCTTAATAATCGATTATTATTATGCGAATTATCTGACGCCTCAAGTCTGTCTATTTCATCCTACCCAATACTGCACCGTGGAGCGTGGGAAGGAACTGTCAACTGTGAACAAATAATCATTAAAGCGGTAGTATTGCTCGTCTGAAAAGAAGTAAGCTTGCATATTTCTCCACTGCATGGCACTGTCGATTCGAGAAGGAAGACCCGGCCACACAGTCAGCGGGCGCGGATACCCGTTATCAACTCGGCCGGTTTTTCGATTGTACCAGTAATATTCGTCACCTGTGGGGTCATAAGAAATTGTACAAGTATGGCTAATTGCGCATAGAGACACCCTATATTCTGTGTAATGTATATAATTCTTCGATAACTACTCTAGAACCGTAAATTTATGTGCGTTGTGCCAATATTTGAAACCATAAATGAAACCTAAAAATACTATTTATTACCAGTCCCTTTTAGGTATCCAGTAAAAAGACTTTAATTTTTCTTTACAAATAGCAAGAAACCATTCTAGCCTGGCTTAGTAGCTTAGTCAATCAGAAGAGTTGTAAGAGGTACACAATAGTGAGGAACGCTCTAAAGCAGACTCTGATTGGTAAAGATATCGTACCCTGCTAGTGTGTGTGTATTCCTCCCTCAGTGTTGATAATTTGGGCAGTAGGCTAGCAATATTTCAAGGCTCCTTAAGTTTGTGACTTTGTGTGCCTATTTGAACTAACTTGTCACCTTCTTCAGTTATCTAGAACCTGTCTATGAAATCTCAGGCCTCTTAAGCCATTTCTGTGGGCAAGGACTCATATTAAAAATAGCTAGTCCCACACCGATCTATATGAATCTGTTCCTGTGAGACACGAGGATCTGCAAAAATCCACTTGTGATGCACTATACTACTTCGGCGGGAATCGTGACTCTATATTTCAGTATTTTATGAGAGTAACACTGTGTTACTTGCCGAGTAGACCTTACTTTATAATGGGCACTAACACCTCACAAATGTCCGAAGTCTCCCTGGTGGTTCATTTTATAGTGTTCAATCACCCAAAAGTGAAACACGTCAATCTATAAAGAGAACGTTTATCTTAATGTAATTGCAGATATTTACTTGCCCACAGGTAAATTTAATTCAAAGAAAATTGGCCCCAACCGTTAGAACAATTGGCAAATTTTGGAGTGATTTGCCAGAAAGTTTCATCTAGTTTCAATTTATTGTTTACGTTCCGCTACTTTGTAAATTTTAAGTAAATATACAGAATGGATACGTCATTATTATCTACTACCGCTTTATTTTCCCATTTTCCGTTGGCCACAGTCATCTGTCTTAATTACTTCCTTCTCCTGTTTATAATGGACCTTAACCATATCAAACAGATTTTTCACTTGTTCTTGAAGTCTTGGACCAGAAGTATTAAACGAATGAAGGGCTGAAAATTTACGTTTGAACTGTTCAAGAGGAATCAAATTTCATAGGAATCAAATCTATTTCATATTAGCGGTTTTGAGATACCAGAAATTTATTATCACATTGACTATCAAATCGAAATTGTAACGAACATTATGCACTAAATACGATAAGTTTTAGGAAAATCGCTAAAAAGGGCAGTGACCTGCGGAGAATTTGATGGAGAGTCAAATATATCATTTTCTATTTTAAATTTTGTTTTCGATGCAATCAAGATAAATGCTAAGCTAAAAGTCGGTAGTATGCAGAGATTTTTTATTTTACCGGGGAGCCCAGTGGGTATGGTTAAGAGAGATCGACTGCCGTCAGTAGCCCCCCACCCCCCACGGCTTAGATGCTCTTGTTGCCTGAAGCCAGATTTTCAAAACAAACCAACGCTCTTAGCGGTCTGTTGACCTTGGTTGTTTTTTTCATAGTTTTGCTTTCATGTAGCTCAGTAGTAACCCCTGACCAAGTGGTATACCAGGTCATATATAGCTACACACTTTTCTGTTAACTTCAGGAATTCTATCCTCAATTGCATAGTTAGTCTATTGCATTTTGTAAACAGCCTGCCTACAAAACTGACCGTTGGATACGATACAATGCCTGTTACTGTACTCGCAATGTATGGCAGCCACCTGATGTGTATGTAGTTGATCTAGTCTGACCGATTCTCCGATGTTTATTTCTGATATGTAAGGAGGCAGAGTAAAAGATACACATATACATTCTGTGAATTTTTCAGTCGATCCCGATGTGTGGCTCTTCTTTTAACGAAGATTGGTGTAAATGGACTGTTTTGTTTGTGTAAGGTATTAATATATTTGTTATATGTAAATTTGTGGGAACAAATTGATTCAATAAAAAACAAATTAGAAGTTAGTTGATTAACAGTGGTTCCGTCAAGGGGTGGGATGGGTGATGAAGGCCTGTACCCCTTTGGGGGTTTTCATGCCCTTTAAATCTTAGGTATTACAAAATAATATACAAACACACCTTTTATGCATACACTTGGACACAAAGGGACCCACTGTCACTTCATCTGTTAATCGAGGGGGGGGGGGTGGTGGTGGTTAGGGGGATTATTCTTTGCAAAAGGTTCTTAGTAGTACAATTAATATGTAAAATTGTGTTAATTTGTTGACTACACTCTAAAAACTGATGGGTAAACTTTTATCCAGGTTGGTTACGTATGCCTCCTGCTAAACTGTTGGGTAAAAATTACCCAAGTTGGTTACAAAAGAAGCAACGTTTAACCCAACGAGGGTAATTTTTTAACCAACTTGGCTAGTTTTTTAACCAACAGTTTAGCAGGAGGCATACGTGCCCAACTGTGTTTAGAGTGTAAAACCAAATGTGTTCAACTTTTGATAAAATGATCGAAGGTCAGTTTAACCTCAAGAAGTTACCAAGTGATTCAAAAGACAGAAATTTGTGATGAAACATAATATTGTTCAGAAGCAGAATGGACCCAAATTTATGTAAAATGTAAATTTTGGTGGATCTTGTGCGTCAAAGATATACAATTTTCCTTTGATTTTACGAACACAAATTTGATATTTTCTACATCAAATCGACAACGTTAAAACCTTGTAAAGTGTCAAGTGGTGCAGTGAGTTCTATTTTGAGAGTTGAACCTTTTCCAGATCTAAGCAAAAAGCCTATTCTAAATGAATTTACGGCTTTTACACTCTGGAGTACACGGCATAGAAATATTTGCCGTGTATAAGGATACAAATTTGTCGGTGTGTTAAATGTGATTTATTGTCGAGTAAGAATACGTCAGGCGGTGAGCCGCTATTATTTTCGTATTCATCCGGCTCAGCAGGTACTACGTAGCCCAGAGACAGTCTTCCTTCTACCTTATTCCCATGTGACCTCTTACTTAATACAAACTGCTTAACTACATGAACCCGAACCCTCAACGAAACCTCATAAATAAAGTCTGATAAAAAAAAGGGGGGGGGGGTTACCGTCATTGTTATACGGTATCATGTTCTAGTCAAGGTCACCTTACGAGGGGGAGTGCTGTCATTTTATCTTTCCACTCATTAGGTTACTCCCTCGAGCACTTAGTAAACTAGAACTGCATTTGTTGCAAATATGCAGAATTGCAGTCCGTGTAAGGCAAGTCCTTGCAGTTTGAACTCGACTAGTTCTGATGTAGATTTGGTACGGCGTTTATTTAGTCCCTAAGTTCACTGACACCAAATATATTTCACTACCTTT
>WURT03647626.1:8090-19330 GCA_009936505.3 Holothuria glaberrima | reverse complement strand
AATGGTATATGTAGTCTAACAATTTACTGTTCACTTACTTCGCGCAGTGTGGTTCTGATTTACCCCAAGACCTGAGTCAAAACTTCACCATTTTGCATCACCATTTTGCATCTAGCCCACCTTACGTAAACAAAACTTTTCCAAAGGGGAGAAGGACACCTCCATAGACCCCTCCCCTAGGACGGCAATTTGCATATGGTGAAAATTCTCCCCCCGTCTTTGGAGATGGATCCACGCCCTTGACTTTGGGCAATTTTTTTTGAGATTCGGGCAAAAATTTTCTGCCCCCCAAATTTGAAGAGTCTCGTACGCTTATGTCGACAAGCCCCTGGCTTCTAGTGCACTTCCTCTTACTTCTTATTACTTTGTAATTATGTTAAGTTGAAACTGTTACTGGTAAAAAACAACAAATAAACGCATTAAAATAAAATTTTACTTTTCGTTTCTGTGGTCTTCAAAATTCTGAGTCTGACAAATTACTTGGTAAAGCAGGCCCATAGATGGCATAAATAATTTGGTAGGCATCCCCAAATCTATGTTCATTTGAACAGAGTACGGTATTATTTTCACAGTACCTAACAACAGGAGCCAGGATGTGTGTATGTGTAGAAGGGGGCTACTCTCTTCCCTCCAGTTTTCTCTGTAATTCCAACAGAGCATGCTTGATGACGGATTAACTACCAGAGAAACCCTTAGACATATCTTTGAAGGTCATACCCTAAGGCAACGGTAATACAGATTCCTACCGAAAGCTGATGTCCTCCCCCCTCTTAGTTATAGGTGGTCCCCAGAAGTGCCTTCCGTGCCTTTTGAGTTATCCGGCATAAGGCATGCTACTGCTCCAAAAAGTTTGCTCTTCTCCCTATTTTCAGAATGACAGTACCGTCTCTTACGTCCTTATGGCTATAGTCAGATAGTCGCGTGTCATAAAGGATTTCAATGGTGGCAAACTGTTCTTCACCGGGGGGGGGGGGTGTGCAGTGAATAATATGGTATACTACCAAGCCGCAACGCACGACGTACAAAACACAAACGATAGCATATCGTTGGCAATGGCAGTTGAGCGAAAAACAGTTGCAAACAGTTACAAAGGATTCCCGATTGACACTGAATTACTTTGACGTCACAGATTACTGGGTTCCGCCACCGTTCACATTGTATTCAAGGAAAAGAAAACACCTGACTTGTCAATCCAAGTTATAGACAAGTTAAACTTGAGCTAAGTTTGTCACGACATGCCTATATATCGCTTGAAATGTGCGTCACCTTTGTTTATCATCACTCCATCATGTACCTTGCCATTCGGCTCGAACAAAGACTCACGTGGATATGTTGACAATAGTGGAGGGGGCATTTTTATCCTCAGAAACGGGAGTTACCCTTCCCGTACATTAGTACACTTTGTACTTTGGCCATTTCAATGTTGCGACGATAGGCCCGTGTGGTTACAGTAGTGGTAGGGGAGGGGTTATCGCCAGAAACGTGTGTCACCCTTGCATTACATCACTGTAACATGCATTCATTTAGTTTCATGTGACTAAAAACCCATGCCCATATGGGCATGGTTTTCATCGCCGGTAACGTGTGTCACATTACTTCACTAGTTACTCTGCCACGTGGTGCGAAGGTAGACTCATGTCGAATGCTGATGGTAGGGATGGGCATCAATATCGTCTGAAACGTATGTCACCCTTCCATTACATTACCGCACCATGTTTTTTACCACTTTGCATGGAGACAGATCCATGAGAATATTTGATGGGAGGGGTAAGCTCTAGCTAGTCAAAGACAAAAGTGACCTCTAGTGTGGTACCCGTAAGGTAGGAACATGCCATCAATCCCCCCCCCCCAGGCTACTCTTCTTCAGTGTTACACTACCCGTTCTTCTTCACAGTTAGCTGATAATTAAAAAATTGTCAGTTTCAGGTGAACAGTATTTTAACATTTGTAATCGTACTTCTGATCTCTGTACTACACTGACTATAAGCTGATAGCAAGCTACAGAGCTTTGAAATGACCGGGTCAATCATCGTGTACTTTTTTAGAAAACGGTCATAGCCTGGAAGTTGAGGAAGTCATCATATCACTTAAATGACCATAAAACTCTCATAGATAACTGTATTATCCCCCTGTGGTCAGTTTATTTCTTTTTTTGATTTTTAACTGCTTAAAAAGTGTGCTAATTACTGAAAATGACTCGTTTCGTATATTTGCGTACAATGCTTGAACACAGGCCAAAATATGGTGTTATTTTCTCTCAAGAGATTAAAATGTCTCCTCAAGTGTTACTAAAGTCTACTCTAGTGTTTGCCAAGCCTGCACAATCCACGTGATATAAGGTATTCCCCGTTCCTTCTGCCATAGCGATCTAGCCACTCCCCTCTTTTACCCCCCGAGTCGACCTGACCGACGCCCATGGTGATGACCCGGTGTGTTCACGGGATAACGCCTCCCGAGGTGACACATCTCCATTGAGAAAGACACACCGTCAACGCGCGTGACTGTGTATGCATTGAAGAGGTCGCACGAAATAGGCGCGCGTATTGTTCAATGTGACACTTTGAAGTGTGGCAGACACGAGAGGTGTTGAGGCTGCTCTCCATGAAGTCACACTTTTCATAAGTTACATTGCGCAATCTATATAAAAAGCTCGGCTGGCTGGCTGCGACTTATTCCAGGGGTGTTTATACCAGGCATCACAATAAAAAATAAAATGTTCTTTAAAGGAGAGGATAGGTTTTAGCAGTTATTGTTCTTTCCTCGGTTAATTGTGAAAGGACACACGTGTTAAATGGAGGAATGTTTAAGTCGAAATGCCAAGGTAACTTAATCAAGTTTTTCACCTTTGCATGCAGAAGATGCGCCAACTATTGTCTGTCGTCGTGACAGTTGATTCGCACTTATAAAGTACAACTCGAAGAAAGGTGAAATGAGAGGTCATGAGAAGACCCCATGCATAGGGCAACATGAGCCCCTCATTTTTCTGGTGGTAGGATGTAGTAAATTTCACCTCAAAATATCTCCCTTTAAGGGAAGCACCCAAGTTTGCTTTGAAATGAAACTATACAAAACTTCAAGTTCATCTTTTAACGTATCGAGTACCACACATAGGTCTAGTATTTGAATGTAGTTTCCAGTAGAATGATTATTTGAGTTCCTCTGTAACACATATAAATTACACTTTTGCTTTAACTTTTCCACAAAACTAAGCTTAAAGTGTACTTACGGTACCCGATAGGACGGCTTAGACCGAACAACGCCACTGAAAATGATGAAGTTCCCGAAACTAATCACCTATTGACAATGCTTCATGCAACACATGTAAAATACCAAAGTAGTTCTATCAATCATGTTCCGATGACCGCACAATTCTTATATTCCGTGGTTTTATTCCGTCTGTCCATTGCTAAACACCCATGAAATAGTTAGGTTTTCAACTAGCTGTGTTGTCTATACAGTATATGAGTACAAACCTACTCAGAGCACTAATCCATTGGCCCCATTCACTACGTTTATCGCAATCAATGAACGGACCTTGGGACCAGCTTTCGTGATTAATGTGCGTGCATACTAAGTAGAGGCGTGCCCTATCCGTACTCGAGCATCAATGTCTCGTTGCTCTAGAGAATAGCCTGCTTAGCCTGCTATTGGCTTTTAATTGTTTCGGCATTACGGATGGTTTTCGTGTCTTGTTTGAAATTTTCAGAACACATTTCACGGTCTTAGATCCCAATCCATGAACTCATAGAAGCGTAACAGACTTATAGCACAAAGTTGTCAGTATTGGCAACTCTCTGCCCTAAGAACGAAAAGACCAGACCAACTGTGATTAATCTTTATCTACTTGACAGCTAGGTGACAACAGAATTCAGGCCTCCACTGGTCTCTCCTGAATAAGCATCTCACAAACATTTGTGTAAGCGACAAAACGCCACTTACCTGTAACCCGTCGCTTAGTTCTAGCATTCTTAACCAATCAATATAAATAAACGGTAAAGGGGAGGGTTCACTGATAGAGAGTCCAAGAGACACACAAACATTTGTAACCATACGTACGATATGAACACTCAAAAAATATTTCAAAGGAACCAAAGTTGAATTATGTTGATATCGATGTTCTTTTAATCCTTTTTGTTAGAAAAGTTAGGTTTCTTATGCTCTCTTGTTGTTGAACTTCTTTTTTCTTCCCCGTACCTTTCAAAGGCACAACGGCCTTTCAGAGGCACAACGCCCTTTGAGACCCCTTAACGACTATTTTGCACACAGTGGGGCATAAGGATATTTATCGTTTTGTTTTGGGATGCTCAGGGGCGTAGCTAGGGTTTGAGGCGCCAGGGGCAAGAAACAAAATTGGCGCCCCACCCCATCTTCCTGGTGCGGGGTTCGTCATGCGCGGTAGGTCTATCTAAGAGGAGCGCCACCATCGGTTGGCGCTGAGCGTAAAAGAAAATTTTTGGCTTTACAAACCCCTCAGATGGCCGGAAACGGCACTTCCCGAGTGTTTTAAGCTGCATGTACCCAACCTTAAAATATGGATTCCTGTAAAATCTTTGGTAAAATCGCCATTTTCGTCCATTTGCCCCTTCTCTTGTTTAGACTGACATTTAATTGTGTCAATATTACTGAATTATTTTATTAAAAGATGAAATTGCTATATCAAATCTTGCTCATGGCAAATGGTAGGTCCAACATATTTTTAAGTCATCTCGATTTGGTACCCCCTAGAGGTGGCTCCCGGGGCAACTTGCCCCCCTTGCCCCTAGCTACGCTACTGGGGATGCTGCCGGGGTTGAAGGATGCTACCGGGGTGGAGGATGTTGTTGTTTTAAGGATCCTTATATCTCATGACGATCAGAAGAAAACGCTAAAATGTTTTTTATCCTATGACAGTTTCGTCTTGTGACTAGAAAAAATTTATGGTTTGTAGCATTGCAGTTAGCCACTTGGTAAGACGCTCGAGTTCTAGTCCTTACGTTTCTCGTTTTCAGGGCATCTCATGGGGCCTTAGCTCTCCTTTGCCCTTTAACCTGTTATGTAAAATTTCTATTCATGTAACTTAAGAAATCATTTTAGACTGCAAAGTCTTAGAGCATTATCGTAATGAGCTGAGTTTTCACAACCTGAAGCCCAAAGGTATGACATTACGCTTGTCAAAGTAACCCTGACGAAAGGTTCATGCTCTCCCTTCGACGAGAGGAAGTGAAAAGAAACAGAGCCGTATCTTAATATATGGCTCTGAAAAGAAAGAATGAAGAACGCCCAACATGAGTTACTCTGTCTAGACTTGACTCAAAACTGACATGTAATGTGTAGATGGCTGTTCTCAATTTTCCAGTCAGTCACAGATGGTAATGCGAAGGTAAGTTTAAATGGAGTCAAGTGCAGTCATAAATCATGATAAAAACTGACCAGTCTTGTACGGAAAGATGCTAGAAATAAGCTGTCCGCTTTTCGTCGAGACAATAAAATGATGTCAACCAATGATGAAGACTTAAGTGAGAATCCCCAACTGAAGCAACTGTTTAAGTCTTGAAAGATGCTTCAATCAAAAAAACATTTTGATTAAGAATCTGTCAACAAGGCATGATTGTAATAGCGAACACACTATTCATTAATGTAGTTATCCCCGCATCTACTTGTGATAAATGGGTCTCACTGCTATCTCTGATGGGACAGTTCATTTCTACTATCATGAGGATGGGTATCTTCTTTCATTAGTACTAAGGGCATTCTTCTATATCGCGTTATCCTGTTTGATGTCATCATATACGCTACTACTTCACGAAAATAGGACGATACTATTGAGGTTGTAAAAGTGAATGCTGTCATCAATGTAAGTCCTTTCAGTTAAAAGAAGGATTTAGGCTTGAATCAAGTGTTAATATGTTAAAGAGGTAATTACTCTAAGTATTGTGGTGAAATTTTTATTGAAATCCGGTGTGTGTTCTCAAGGTATTAGCATTTGAAGTTGTCACATTTTTAACCCCAAGTGAACTTCAAGCAAGAACGTATGATATCCTAGCCTCACATTAATGGACATTTTTTTGTTTTTCTTCAAACTTAGCAACCATTTTCTCATCCACAATCCCATGTTATCGGAATGTGAATTACGAGGGTGATATTTCTATAGATTCACTTGATGATGCAATGACATCCAGTCTCTCATCTTCAGCACAGAGGTAAATTCCTGCTGATATAGAGATGGGCGTATGAAACCAATAATTAACCAATCACTTAGAAGTATTTATTGATCGAGAAAAAAGGTCAAGCCTTTGGATAACAGAGTAGTGAATATCATGGGCACATGGTTTAGCAAAAGGCGCCCTAAACATTGATTACATGAAACAACATTATTACAATACAAAAATCACAATTTGAGGGCCTCTTTAGCTATACGTCAGGGAGAAATGCGGCTTTCTAAGTTACGAGAACTACCGGTAACTTGTAATGTTTTTTCTCCAGCAGCTCTGCTGAGAAAATCGTGATCAGAATGCACCATCCATAAATTTTCTATGGACCCTATTTCTTTGCTACCTTGGTTCTCGTCTCAGATTATCCGTCAACTCAGGTATACCAGAAGATGCTTCTTTTGCGTAAAGATTTTCAAAAAATTTGACGCAACTGTGGCTCTCATCCCTAGAGGTCCTCACCTCCTCGTGATCCTACTTAAAACTCCCCAGCAACGTAATTGCTATCTTATAGTAAAACTTAGGTACTTTCTGTTGTTTATCTTAACATTAACTGAGAAACAAAAATTACAACAACCTTATTTTTTTACTGTCTTCAAGATCACATCGTTTCGTAGCTGTGCCCTTGGGGAATATCACTTGAAAAGTTCAAACTGAAATATATCCCAGGGAATCATTTTTCATCTACTTAAGGTCTACATTTTCTTTTCACCAATCGAAACTTAAATTACTAAATGATTGGGACGGGATTTGAATCTCTTCAACTAGGGTGGCATGCTAGTTCTTCTTGGTCCATAGATTAAGGAGCTTTTCAGTTTCTTCCTTGTTGACTGTGTTTTGTTTGCTCATGTTGCCTAGAAACCACCAAAGCCTTGTGGAATATCTCTTTCTCTAGCAACAATGATAATTTCTGGTATTAGAGTGTTCACGCTTACGTCACTGGTTGACATTGGTAAGCATAGAGCATGCGCAAGAACACATACCTCTATGTTAGGTGTTGCGTGTAAACGCTTGCGCGATTGCACGCAGAAAGGAGGCGAACCGGAATCTGCCTTTCATTGTGACGACAGTGTAAGCGCGCGTTACCAATTCTTTTGACGCCCAGCCATGACGGCATTTGTTTGTAAACACTGAATGGGATTTTAACGTGACGTCGGCGCGTTTCAGTTTGGCATAATGGCCATCACTGCTCATGCGCAGAAGGTGTGTTATCGATACGCGCGAACGATAGGGCCTTAGTTACAATTGTGATGCAAATGTATGCCTGGTCGTCAAAATGTCCCCGAAAACAGAGACAGGCAACACAGTGACGTCGGTGAAAAACCTCTTTATATACTCGTGTGTAGCACTCCCCCAAAATTACCCCCTCACGCACTATCTGAAATAAATCTAATTACATTAGCATCGAAGTGATGATCGAAGTCCTTACATTAATTGGTTTGTTTTGTTCAGGGGCATGCTGACGTAAATTAAGTTTCAAAGTATAGCCTTACCAATGTTTATTCACCAAATAAACAGTGCTGTAGTCGAGTCCACACTTTCCGAGTCCGAGTCCTCACCTGCCGAGTCCGAGTCACTGTTAGTCGAGTCCGAGACCGAGTCCAAGTCACAAGCTTCGAGTCCGGGTCCGAGTCCCCATATGGATAAAGTTTACACTAAGAACAAGAATTTACAAATGATCAATTTTTACACTGCCTGTTATATAATAATGTTGTTGTGTTCTGCTATAAACCCTGGGTCTAAATGGCAGTGCGCGATTGTTCAGTTGTTTATGTGTTGTTTTTAAATGTATGCCGAACATGGCACTGCTTTTGTTTCCTTTCCAACTTCGTATTGCCGGAAAGGCATGAACTGACGAATACATTTGTTGGGAAAATCGGCGTAGACGGGATAGCTGTAGCTGGGGTAGGGTGGTTGTCATTTTTAAACGATCGATCTTTTTATATTTTCTGTTAAAAACTGCTTCAAACTGTCAAACTTTTCTTGCGTTCACTGCTCTACTCTTTAAAAGTGAATCGGAATATATCGACACCTTTTTTGTAAATGATCTGGACCCAAGCGGCCATGCACTCGCAGATGTACCTTTGGTGAGAGCGCTTCCTTTCGAATGTACCTCATTTCTGCAACCGTTTCAGATCATAAGGGTGACTAATACCGAACGTTTGTCAAGAGGATGCATTTGGGATACATATTTGGCAACATAACAATTGTGCCGGCAGCCTGACAACATATCAGTTTTGCAAGCAAAGGGGGTGCTGTAGAAGTGAGGTGTCTAGTTACAACTTGGTTTAGTTGAAGTCCATTGTAGATTGACCTTTATGGACTGCCTGCGGTAGTTTGAATTCTCTGACTTCAAACCCACCTTGAATATCAGCTCCTAAATATAATCGCCAATCGCTCTGCTACATCAGAGGTGGCGCCAGGATTTGCCCGACGGGGCAGACTCCCGGACGGGAGACCAGCGACCCGAATCCCCGACATCCCCGATGCCGTCGAGGGGTTAGTGAGGGGGTTTGAAGAAAAACTGTGTACTAGACCACGTCATTGCGAGGCATGTATTGCATAAAATATGTATGTACCGCGCTTACTATATGTTTTTCCCGGAATCTAAACTGTGAAATTGCAAAACGCGCCAAGCGCGCGAAATTTGTTTTGATAAGCCTACACTTAAATGAATCTGTACCTATCTGAAGCTCATATAGGTCAATTGCCCAAGTAGTTGGGCCCTATCGTGCATAACTTACATTGTAAATCCCTCCTCGAATCACTAGTGGTACCGAACGACAGACACAAGAGAACATTAACTGGGTTTGGCGAAATGAGATGAAATTCATGACATTAACATTAATTCATGTATTCTACTCATTAAGTTACTTGAAAAGCTGCAAAGGGTTTGCACTTTATTTAGCTATAAGTAATGGAACTGGTTTGGAAGAGTGGGCAAAGCGTAACGAAAAATTTGGGTTTTATCGCAGAAATGTGACCCTTTAGAAAGCCAAAATAAGTAAACAGCCCATGGACGGTGACAGAATTTCCCCAACAGGGGTCGGGCCATGCCAGCTACCCCAGATTCCGACAGTCCTTTTGTCCAGGAGGAGGTGAGAAGGGGATATGAAGGAGCCTAACTATCCCATGCCATTGCAGGGCATGTTTTGCATAAAACCACTTAATACTTCAAAAGCCGAGTTACGCACTGACAGTGTTCTTTTTAATCCGAAACGTGACATTGCAAAGCGCGCGAAAGTATTTGGAAAGGTACACACACACACACACACAAAATAAATAAAAAATAGAATAAAAAAAATTTAAAAAAAAAAACTGTGGGGTTTGCAGACCGTATCGGGGATAGCATACATTGTATCGAAACCACCTGGACTACTCGATGGAATAAGCAAACTTCGTCCCATGAGTCGTTCACCAACTGACCGTACCGCATGATAAGCACATACATAAGAGAACAGCAACTATAGGCTTTCCCATATGGGATGAAATTTAGGACCTCTACATAAACTGTGCACTCTGCCTACATGTTACTTGGTAAGGTGGACAGGACTTGTGCTGTCTAGCTATGTGGAATGTAACTATTGAAGAAACTGGATCTACTCGTGCCGAAAATGTGTGGTTTTATTAGAGAAATTGTTCTCTTGAGAGAAAAACGGGTAACGGTCGGGGCGACTAGTCACGGTCGGAACTGCATACGTTATTTTATCGTTTAAGACTCCCCGACGAAACTGTAAAAATTCCCCGACATGGGGCCAGCCTTCCCCGACGGGGGCCATGGCCCCTGCCCCCACCAGGCTCCACCCCTGTGCTACATCCCCACGTGCAGACCATACCATAATCATATAACCCCCACCCACCCACCAACTCACATACTGCAGTGAAATCGACGGGCCATATAGTTTGACGTATGTAATCCAATGATGATGAGGGGAGCTAGGCAGGCCAGTTGAAATTAACTTACCCAATCTTAGGAGACCAAATGCCCGTTGATTGAAACATATATATACGGGCCGAAAATATTTTCTTTCATCTAGCTTATTTTCCTTTTCTTATTTGAACTGTGCATTTCTAAATAATGATATTTCATAAGAAGGAATAAGGTATTGAGATACAACTTTTTAAACCCTGGTAACTTGCCATTCAAGATAATTGGAGGCTCTTTCGGCAAAAAATATTCTTGATACGCTGTACGAACCAACAGATAGAGACGCTTCGCTCAGATAAAGCAGGGAAGTGTTACTTGTCAAAGTAACACCTACCTGGATGAAGTCAAGCCAAACCGTGCACCTTCTCCCCAGCAATGCACATTTGAAAAAAGATTTGCGCCACTGAATCTGACATCAATTTATTTGTTACCCGCTCTGTCAGGCCAGGATCGGGCTTAGTGGATCATCAGTTAGGTGCGCATACAATGTCATGACAGACAGTGCAGATAACTGTTCAGGTTTATGTCCACTATTTTGCAAATACCCTCAGAGCTTCCAGGGCTACGCCCTTTTTATTCCATTCGGTGCTGCTCTGAAGCCGGTCCTTTCGACGTGACGGCCCCCTAAATACCACATATTCAGGTGGGACGCTAAGCATTTCTAACTGAGACCTATAGGCAAAACCATGGACTGGTGACTGGCTCCACGATTAAACTCCTTGGCCATCAGCGAAATGATTAAGGACCGCATGTACGTTTTAGGACCTATAAGAGTATCATCTACACTTTACAGCGCATATTGCAAAGACATACCGTGTGGAGAACTATGTGACGACCGGGTCGACAGATTAATTGCATAAAAGTGATTCCCCAAAATCTGCCGGTCTCAAGCCCGGTCTCGAGCCCCGTCTCGGGAAATTTAGCACCGGGTCACGAGTCCGGACTGTTCAAGTCACGAGTTCGACTCCTTAAAATCGTGACTCGAGGGCCGGTCTCGAGTACTACAACACTGCAAATAAACAACACAGCATGCTATACCATACATGCTTTATACAACAGTCTATAACACCAACTCCCTTGTTCTCATTTCTGGGTGGGGGGAAGAGGCTACACTGAGAGACAGG
>WURT03647605.1:0-19331 GCA_009936505.3 Holothuria glaberrima | reverse complement strand
AAAGTTGCTAAATATTCCCTACAGCGGCATTAATATCATAAAGAAATTCCATTCTATGTCAAATTAATGTGCCGCGACAACATCACAGATTTCCATACTGCACTTCATCTTGAGAAAAAATTGCAGTTCTTTGAAAATTCATATCATCCAAACGCTGCAAGCTATTGAGACACGGTTTTCACCTCCTAAAAGAAAAAAATTCTCTGCATTTTTTACACTTACTGAATTTTGTCTCTGGAAAGTGCCTTTAAACTATGAACATTTTAGTATTGAAAAACTGTTTGCTGCCCTCTAATTCTGTCATAGAGTTACCTGTGGGAGTTGTTTTCTACAAGTTTAATTATTATGCCACATGTGTTGCTTTCACTCCAAGTGTGTTATGCAATTTTTTTCATAAATTCAGTATTTTAGGATAATAAGAAAAAGCATTTTAGAGGAATTCACAAATTGTTTGTGGACCAATTTAGTGTGTAATATGGGATGTATACTAATAGTTGAATCATGGGCATGTAAGTTCAGTTTTAATAGAAATACAGTAAGAACTTTTTGTTATTCACATGCAATAATCAATGTATATTTCAAACAGTACACCAGTTTTTACATGCTGAAATTCTCAAGTGTCATTAGTGCTTTTGTAGATGGTACATTGCAACTACAAGTATTTATTTAGTATGTTTTCTGAGACTTTGCCCCATATTCATGAGTTTACTAGTTTGCCTGAAACAGTGTTCAATTGCTACCAAAATTGTACATTCTGGTAGTTTCACAAGCCACAGGGCTTGGTTTGCAAATAAACTATTTTTTAACTTTACAGAGGCACAACACTGAAAGATGCCCAAGAAAAGAGCAGCAGTATTCAGCGAACTGAACCCAGTGTCAACAGGTAAGTTAATAGGTTTGAAGAAAAGGAAACATTTAAAACCATAAAATGTTGAAATCTATTTTTGTATAGAAACCCTTTGATTCTGAGATGTTATTTGATTTTCCTGGAAAATATGGCGTGTTATTTCTGGTTACCCCTCCCCCCCAACTAAAAAGCATCAAGATGCATCAAATAGTGATAATGTTTTAGAGAAATTCCTTTTTTCACCAGCATTTTGAATAAGTACTAGCTTAATGTGGAAAATATGTGATGTGGAAGGGAAGACTGGTAATATTGCCCTTTGCTTTATCAGCCTCCATTTCAAGGACAGTTGTAATATTGATATTCACTGGGGGTTTTATTGTGGAAGCATTCAAAGTGAAATTTGTCTTCTTGAGAGTATCAGAATGACTTGCCAAACTAGAAACTACCTACCTGTAGCATAAAAAATTCTGGAAAGGGTCACCAAAAAGAAATTCTACACCATGCAATGCTCCTCATCATCATTTTTTAATGGTTGATATTAAGGCTGTTCACAAAACCGGTTTGGATTTGAGAACTGGTTGAAACTAGTTTTGGTTTGATTGGGTCTTGAAATTTTCGCACAACTGAAAAACCGGTTGTTGAAAAAAACTGGTCTGTAACCGATCTTGGTTTGGTTCCGTTTCAAAATTTCATTTTGCCACACATTTCGCACTTTTTTCACCACAAAGTCCACTACCCTTTTAAAATAAATGTATGGGAATTTGTTGATCTTAACTTGTATAAAAACTCCAGAAATTTCCTAAATGTGGCTAGACCTCATATATGGTATGTATGCAAGGTCAATGTACTTTTTAAAAAAACAGTTTTTGATTTAAAAACCAGTTTTAGCAGCCACAGGAACCATTTTCTGGCTTTGGACTAACTGTCACAGTCTTAGCTGATATGCATTTTCAGAAATTGTCAAAGTTTGATGATATGTCTTCAGTATGGTGAAAGACATTGGAATAATTTCATTTGTTCATTCATTAGGTGATTTTAGGCTGTAAATATGGTATATGACAGCTATTATTAGTTGCATTCCACCCTACGTGTATGAAACATAACTTGAATTAGATGCAGCGCATGTTTTAATACTGAAACATTTCTTTAGCAGCTTGTTTAGATGGGATTATTTAGACATTAAGCCGTACAGTAAGTTTCTCACACTTTCTACCAAGTGAACTTGATGCAAACAGTTGGCACTATAAGGTGAAAAGTCTGATGCCTTTGAAATGGGAATGTATCACAAGGGTTAGAAAAAAAAAAACAATAGCAAATGCTGTGTGTATCTGTCACGTAAGCTAATTTAAAGTCTAATTCCAGTATAGAAGAAAAGATTGAAATAAACAGAACAACATACTGTAGTATGTTCTTTTGGTTTGATGCTATGACATCTACCCTGCTTCAAGTCTTTTTTGTTTAAGGAGTGTAGTTCGTTACAAGTATCTCAGAAAACATCAGGACCGATGTGATGTGGAGTTAACCAAAAGTTTCTCTTTAATATATGAAAAAGTCATTTCCAGCTTAAACCATTCAGTTGATCTTTTTTGGTCACAGTTTTGGAATGTATGAGAAGGGAAGATGAGATTAAAGTGAAAGGCAGTCTCATGGATGTTCTGGTTTATGTTTAAACTAAACTCATAAAAAGTGAGGGGGTATGGTAATAAGAAAAGATGTTCAAGAAAATTCATTTGAAAGAGATGTAAGATGTGACTAACCTGTTGACAAATACACCATAACGCAGTGTCCCAATTCAACTTTAAATTTTGAAAATGTCCTCTTTGTTTGGTTATGTTGTCTAGATTAAAGCCAGCGATAAGGACAAGAAGGTCAAGATCCTTACATGATGACGCTGATGGTAAGAACTGTTTGTTTCTTTACTCCTTTATTACAGAAGCTGAAGTTAGTTTCAGTCTGTCTGTCCTTAGATAACATTTGATGATGAGTGATGATGTTTAAAACTGGGGGGGGGTGAAATATGGGGAATGGGCATTTTGCAGTGGTCCACGGTAATATAGCATCTGTACATTTGTGCCTGTCTGTGTAACTGCAAGGCATGTCTCTGGTAATATGTGATGACAAAATGCTTCAGGTTGTACTTCTGTGATCAAATAGCTGCAAAGTGTGGTTGTAAACTGAACAGTGATGGGGAAGCATGGGTAAGGGGAGGGGGTAAACTGTCTTTCTTGTGGAGGGGTGAAGTACCTTTCCTCCCTTACAACGAAAATATTCAGGGTACCATGGTCCCATATCTTTGCTGCCCTTGCTCATGATGTTAGTGCAGAAGTGAAGCCAAATATGTGAAATGAGTTGATAGTGTCAGTTTGTAGCTAGTTTCACTGTTAATATTATTTAGGTTACTCTAGGTTGTACTTTCATGTTATTGTATGGGAAAATCTTCCGAAGCCAAGCCTCAATATCCCTTTTGCTTGATTTTGAGACCTGATGATGAGTCTCCACTCACAGAAAAAAAAAAAATTTCAAAGCTGAATGTGAAATAAAGGCTAATGCATGTTATGCGGTAACAACCACACTGCTGAAAAGTATCATTTAATATTTAGTGGAAGGTATGGTGTGTCCTTCTTGTCTTTTTGTTAAATTTACTATAAAGCTAAAGAGAATGCCTTCATAATTTTAGCTGGTCCTGATCTTGCATGTACTGTTAGACATTGTAAACTTTAATATACAACAGAAGGCATAAAAAACAGACTGTGCTATTATCTGAATAAAGAAAAAACATCCTAAATAAAGATTTGATCACAGCTGTCACAAACATACCTTCCCACCCACCCGTGTGACAGCTCTTTCCTCCGTCAGGAGAATGTTAGCAAATAATTCTGTGTGGTGAATGCTTGCTTATCTAATTGGACTTTGATCAGTTGCATTATGACATCTTTGTGGCACAGTTGATTAAGTAATCCTCATTAACCTTTTAGGTTTCTTTTATGCTACATAAGTAGAGCTCTTTATACTTCAAGTAACTTGTTGTACATGTGTGTCTTACACTTGGAGGATGCTTGAGAAATTTAAGGACCACTCTTGCATATAACTGAGGGCCTTTTACTACCCCACAGTAAATAAGATTAAGGACTTTGAATGCTACAGCTGTATGTATTTGCTCAAACAGTTCTATCATCTTTTGGCTAATGTTACACAGCTATTAATGGACATTGAAGTTAATCCACGTTGCAAAGTGTTATTTGGGATGTTAAATACTGAAGTGAATAAGTTAATGTTCAGTGTGGCAGGTTTAATGGAACATATTTCATGGCATCGCATATGACTATTTTGAGAGCTGTCAGCTGGAAAATGAATACTTGTGCAAAATTTAATGTGTGGCATTGCAACTCATATTGAAAGGGTGTAAACTGGGGGTTATACCCTATGTGGGAGATTATTTCAAGGACTGAGATGCTAATTGTCTTTGTAAAATTTAAAATATAACCCACAAACTATGCTTAGTAAAATGGACCATAGTTTGCAATTATTATTCAGGAAAAGACTTGTGATTTCCCTTTTGCTTTTGGAAAGAGAAGGCAACTCCCTCTTTGCCTTTCAAGGTGCAAGATTTCAGTGGATGTATAGCTCCAATATTCATATCCATCAATGACCTGTGAATTGTATTGTTTTCAAATACAGTTTTGAAGCCATTGTAACCCCATCCCCTCGAATTGATAATGAATACTTTTACCCTACTACTCTGACAGAGGCACTTTCATTTCCAAATTTGAGCTTAGTTTACAAAAAACATTAGCCTTCAGGTGGCGGTCTAGTTGTGCAGCAGTTAGTAGTGATAATGGCAAAGCACCTTTGTTATTGACCTTCAACAAGCCCCTTCTCATAACTGTCCCCTTCATTCAAGTATACCCTTCATTCAACTATTCCCTTCACTCAACTGTCCCCTTCACTCAACTGTCCCCTTCACTCAACTTTCCCCTTCACTCAACTGTCCCCTTCATTCAACTATTTCCTTCACTCAACTGTCCCCTTCACTCAACTGTCCCCTTCACTCAACTACCCCTGAAGTAGTAAAGGAAGATATTGCAGGTAGTGTTCTAACCTTTGCAAGAAATGCATTCAGGCACAGGTTAGATTTTAGCCTGTTATTCAACAAACTGTAATGCAGCAGTCCCTCTAAGTTAAATTTGTACATAAAGCAGAGGATGTTTAATTTTGCATGTAATATGTCAACAAGTGAGATCAAAGTCTGTTTTTATCTATATTGTCCTGTAAACTGACAGTAAATCAGCCATAAAACTCAAGGTTCAGTCTTTGATCTTGAAGGTAAAAATTACCATGGTAAGCCTTCTGTACTCTTGTATATTATGCTCAAGGGTATAGCTGAAAGTCTTTCATTAATACATGCTGTGGGTACATGACTTTTCAAAATCCACCTAGTTTTGAACATATTTCTTTGTTCAAATAGTTTTATTCAGACAAAGGCTTACTTTGTTATGCTGTAATATGTTTATAGTACAAGGTTGTTTGGCATTGAGACTACGGCAGGCCAGATGGGCTAAGATAGCAGGTTATTAACATGCCTCTCCAGCAATAAGGCATGAAGTTGTCAATAAAAGTATCAAGTCTATTTCGCTCCTCACTAACCTCCTGTCTACATATGCATGACGCAAAATTTGTCTTTGCTGAAATCAGTCATAGCTACTGCAGTTTTTTTGGGAAAACTGCTGTTCCCAATTGAAGTATCCGACCACTGGTTCATTACTTCAATTAGTTGCTCCAAATGGGCAAAAGCTTTGTTTAAGGTTTGGTGATCATTCTGGTACAACTGTAGCTCAGCACTGAGGGGTTTACATTACAACTTACAACACATCCTGCACTGAAATTAGTACTGATAAAAAGGATTCAAATTACTCATGGTCACATAAAAGTTAGATCACCTTTCGGTTTAATGTGAGATAAACTGTCATCACATGTCAACCTTCATGGCTATTGGCCAATGCTTGAATGAGCACCTAATTGGGTATTGATAAGAGCACTTGAAAAGTTCTGGCACAGGAAGAGTTTGCAAAATGGTACCATTGTTGCCTGCAATATAAACTGTCTGGCAAAAAACTAAAAACACTGCTAGGACAGGTAAAAAATTTTTGCATTTGCACAAGGCCACAATAAATGCTGATTTTAGCATCCACTGTTCATCAAAAAAATTGGTTCCAACATCAGTTTTATCCTTGAAAACATTGAATGAGTCCAGTCTTATTGAATTTTTAACTAATAGGGTTCCTATTTTGTCCAAAAATTGTGGAAGTACTTATAGGTAATTGTTATCATACATTTGGTGCTCATTTCAATAAATTTTTCCACTTATACAAGTTTAATGCAAAAGTCTACAACATTGTCAGCCAGATGAGGGTAGGCACTGGTCTTTTTGTCCTTCGTATAAGTTCTTCTTAAAAATGAAGGCCCATTCCTGACCCGACAGAATTGAAACGACCAGGTACTTAACAAAGTAATGTTTTTTCATCCCCATTGTACCTGGGAAATACTGACAGGAAAGTGTGCATAATGATTCAGTGGTAAATGCAGAGGAAAAGCACAAGTACATCTTCTTTGTGAAAATATAGCTATAGAGGTGTTTTACCATTGTCACATACTTGCGAGTCTCCTTGGTTGTTAGACAGTTTACCAGGCAAGCATCCGTTGTGTCACAGTTGTATCTACGGTACGCCATGCATGTGTGCTGTAAATATGCTTACTTCAAGTGTGCAGTTCCTGGGCAATTCCTGGCAAGCATCCATTGTGTCACAGTTGTATCTACGTTACGCTTTGCATGTGTACTGTAAATATGCTTACTTCATGTGTGCAGTGCCTGGGCAATTCCAGAAGGCAAATGTTCTTTCCTTTTCTGTGTTTAGAGTCCCTTTCACATGGTAAGTGCCTTCTCTGTTTCTTCTTTCAGAGTCTGGCTTCACATCTGTGCCAGAGGAAAATCACTCAACACCATTGAAGGTATACGAAAAAGATGCAGAAGGCAAGTTAATGCCACCGTCACTAGATCCAGATGATTCCATTGCTCCAACACCAACACCGGATCCGATCCAGGATCAGATGGAGAAGGAAAAGCAGGATGCGGAACTTCTTCATGTGATGGAAGAGATCAGACCGGCAGATGAGGGGGTAGACTTAGACAAGGTGGAGGAACTGGGACAGTTTACAGAAGTTCAGGATGAGGAAGAAGAAATGCCTCCCTTGGAGGATGTGATCAAACCAGAGTCAGCCAATCATGTTGAAGCGCTACCAACTCCAAAGGAAGCAGCAACACCAAGTTCCCTCACTCCAGCTCAATCAAACACAGAGAGGAAACATGCCAACCATGTGAGTTTTCAGAGGGTGGAGCCGAAGAAGGGATCAAGTGTGCTTTTGAAAGTTCTTTTGACTCTGGTGTTTCTGATATGTGCAATAGTGGTTTTTGTGGTTGTGCTCTTCGAGACCAAGTTGGAAGCCTTGGATCCAGTGAGGGGATTCGATCAAGTCAAAGCATTAGAATCACTCTACTATCGACCGGGACGGGAATATGCCATTGAACAAGCCAATCATGTTTACTCAGATGTTCTGCAGCCATCAGCAAAGTATGTCCACACACAGTGGCACAAGATGGTGACAAAGAGCTCATCACAGAAGTAGAGGTCTCGATCTCAAGCGAGATAATATTTTGCAGGATGTTGTAAATATGTAAAAAGGTCTGCTTTTAATATCAGACATGTTTTGAAGGTTTATTAATAATCCCAAAGCCAGTGGGGGAGAGGGGTTGAAAGGGGTAGGTGATTGTTTGTGGGCAGGGGGAAAAAGAAGAGATGAGGTTGGAATTGAGTGGGTTCCAATCTCTTGTATTCATCTGTTAGTGTTCATTTATTTGATTCATTAAATTGCTCGTCTTACTGTCAGAGAAAAATTCATTATACCAGTCACATTGTTACTGATGTTGAACTGGAATTTTTTACCTATCATTTAGAATAAAATTTCAAGGATAATGAGTATCACTGGCAGTAGTGACATGATCAAAATACAATGTCATTTCAAGCATTATGTCGTTTCCCAATTTTTAGGTTTAATTACTTTCATATTTTCACTGAGGGTGTTCGTTACATATTTCCTGTGAACAAATAATTTTTACTCAATATAAGAGCAAAACTTGTACAGGCTGTAAAGATGAAATGTTTTGTACTGTAGATGCTTATTGCCATGGCATTCTTGTCCTTTAAATTATTAAGACCAGTGCTGTCATCTTATGGTACAAGGAGAATGACAGAGGTCAGACTTTAGGCATGTAATCTTTGAAGTTTGGATGGGTTGGATTACTACATGGATGTATAAGATTATTTTTTCATCATGTATAAAGTTTTAAGAAAGATGCTCTTGCTAGACATCAGTATTAAGCCTACCGCAGTCTTTAGTCTGAGGTAAATTTCTAAATTTTTCGCATGTTGAACAATTTAATTGTAACCCTGAAAGAATGTTACACAAAGTGAGTTTCTTCAAGCACAAACTTTTCAAAGTCATTTTTGTCAAGGAGGCTCATTTTTTTTTTTTTCAAAATTTTGACCAAACCCACCCAGTTTGTGTTTTTGTAGGTAAAAATCCCCTTTGTTGGTGCAGAACTTTTGTAGATATTCTAAACATTTTTTTCATGGGATTCAGATCGAAATACAAAACCATCAAAGAGTTTTAGAATTTTGTTACAATTTACCCATTTGGAAATTATGGTAATTGTATTGCTATTGTTTCAAATTGAATGGTGTATGATCAGTGGAATGGTTGTTAGTGAAGACATCTTTATGATTTAAGTCTTTCTTGAGGAAGAAGTTTTTAGTTAAATGATAGTTGGTCATTGTATGTCTTTGTTCTATTTTGACTGTCTTATAGCTTTTTGTCTATTGTGTATAGGGAGCTTGCACTAAAGGTCAACTTCAGTGGATGTCCTAGTTGTCCTGGAGGAGACTGCGCCATGCACCACATTGCTTGCGTACATGACCTCGCATCCATGTGTGTTTGTTTTTCCTCCAAAGGGTGGTTGTGTTGAGTTTGCAAGTGTGAAATCTTCCTATAATGTCAGTCATATATTAATTTGGATGAAATATGTTCTACCAATAGTCTTTATTAGTTTAGAAGACTCCTCAGATGCTGAGGAAATGTGTGTGTTTACTGGTCTGTCATAGACAGGGGGTCTAAGGTTTTTGTGGTGTGTTTTGAGTGATATATGTGTAGTAAAATGAGGCTTGTCAAATTCTGTTTATGTGACTCTTTATTTCAGATGTACAGTACAAATGTAAAGTGATATTTATGTCATGATGGTATTCTTTATTTGTAGTTAATTAGCCTGTTCGTTGTGTGTATTCTAAGCAATGCTAGCCCACTCCCGTAATTCGTAAAATTTAACATTCCTGAGGTCCGCTGAAAGGGGATCGAAATATGAAGCCCATTGCCAAAATTAACTGTTGTAATGTAGAGAATTTCTCTTCAGTAGAAAAATGTTATTCAATTTTACTTGTTTCTGAAATATTTCTCAAATTTTTTTTTCTCTGAGTATTGCAGTTTGGTAGGTAACGGTTGCTTTATTAGTTGGGTTTCAAAGGGTTAGTGCAATTGCTGTCTTTTAAAAGGTTTAGCATGATCCTTTTATGTCACAGAATCATGGCATGTAGAATTTTATAGACATCTAGTACATAGAGTCATTGATACTTTAGGTTTTTTTTGTAAAATGTTCTTTTTTTGTCTCTTACATGGATATTTATATGGGATTTTCCCCCCTGCCTGAGCTAATGCACATTTCTTTGTATAGCATTGTTAAACTTAAATCTAGAAGCTTAATCCAGGAAGCCCAATTTTAAGGCTAAGCAAACTTGAGGCTTGTATATCACAACAACTAAATGAAAGCACCCTAGCATATGAATGCTACCACAGAGGAATAGTATGTATTTATCATACCATCCTTTCTGTAATATGTATGGCTGTGCATATTTTGTTTTCTGCTAGAGTGTAATAGATTTCATGATTACTGTAGGAAACATGTTTGGTTAGAAAAAAAACCAGTATTAATAGAACTCATTTAGGAATTCATGGTATCTATTGCATTTAAAAGTTATGGGTTATGATGCGTCATGCCACCAGACCAGTCGTCAAACCTGAGGGAGAGTGGTGGGGCAGGGGAATAGCTCTAAAAGACAAAAGGAAAAGTCTTGCCCTGTTTAAGAATGGAAGTTACTCTCACAGTAACACAGCTGCTCCCCTGAAATATAGCTCTCCCCCACCCTGGAGCTGTTTTACCCTTCAGTTTTGTCTGGCTGCTGGCTGGCTGGCTGGCTGGCCTGGCTGCAGGAGAGAAGGTTCTCTGATTTGTATAACATTGGGGATAGATTTATGATGCTTCTTCACTCAGAAAAAAGTGCATGAATTGGACTTTTCACTACATACAGTATCATGTGGTGGACAGTATTCATATCAAGAGGAAATCATCTTTGTTTTGTGGGTAAAATCCTTTATTAATAAATCAAAATATTGGAAAGTCACAAAGTTGAAAGTAGGCAGTATTTTGATTAACCTTTGGAAAAGATAGCCTTTTCACTCAAAAAGTTTCAAACATGCACAAAGGCTTTCCCACTTGTCATGTTTCCTTATGCACATCTTTAGTATGAAGCTAGCCCCAGATTACCAAGTTACATAGTCATGTAACATTATTTTCTGTCAGCTCTTCATGTCAGGAAGTAAGCAAAATGATCAACTTTTCCTGCATTCATGTAGGATAATGTTCATGTCATCAGGTTTTGAGTTTATCAGACTGTGGTTGAAACTCAATGTGAATGCACTCATCATCAAGATGTGCTGCATTGGTCAAGACTTCAGGTCAGTTAGTCATCAAGACTGTGAGGTCATTAGCAGGTCACCTTAAAGTCTGTCTATGAATGGTCTTTGCAGAAAGTATGTTCAATTGCTCAGACAGTTTACTTTTATAAAGACAGCCAGCAGAAGTTTATGGACAGTTTAATGATGAGCTCTTTATCGTTCAATTTAGTCATACCTCTCAGTTATCAAGATGATATGCTAATTATGCCATGAAACTAACAAAAAGTTGAAGTACGTAGTGAGCATGCCACCGTGAATGTTAAGAGAAGAGGCAGTTAAACTCCACTTCATCAGTATCATGTGACCTCCACTTTACAGAAAGTTTTTACAAAGTGATGAAATAAATAGTTAAATGGATGTATTGCATTACAGTTTCCTGGAAAGACCCTTGTCAGAATTTACTATTTAAGGATTCTATGCTTGAGCATTGCAGTTATATTTTGAAGTAGTCATATGAAATAAGGGCATTTTTAGGTTAAGCAAATGTTTGTTTGCTTGCTAAAAAAACTCTGATTTCACGAGAGCCTAAGGTAGAGTTTCTTTTTCATTATCTTGGTTTCGGAAGTTAATTTCTGTGGTGGTGGTACAAATTTTGTCTTTATTACTGTATAATTATCTTTTCTTTTGTTTTAAACACTGTCTTTTGATTGGTGTGCCAGATTATCCTCTTCTAACAAAATTTTTATTGCAATATTGAATGAAGTGCAACACTGTAACTTATAAACCCTTTCACCATTTCTCCTAGGATTGGGCTTTCAGTCACTTTGTGTGCAGGATTGCAGAGTTTAACAATTCGATGAAAATTGGCAACTATGTGGTAACAGTATCCCAAATTTAAAATGTGTTTGTTGTAATGGAGAAATTTGGAAGTGCTTGTGTGCACTTATGACAAAAAAAATTCCAAAAATTAAAAAAGGAAAGAAAGCCAAATCTGAACAAGTAATTAAAAAATTTTTCATATGGCTAAGTTAGGAAGGGAAGAGGCGGGGGAAGGGGGAGGGGGGGGGATGAGCAGGGTATAACTTACTGTGTGCTGGAATGTATGGAGTGTTTTCTTGCCATCTTTTATCAAAAGACAATTGGATCAACAGAGTAATACCTTCATCTAGTAGCACAGACATTAGTCAGAGTCTTGACAGGTTATGGTCCATAAAAATGTCTGATTTATCATCCTTGTTATTACCTTCTGTTCAAAAATCATCTTGATCTCAGAAGCAGTAAACAAGGTAAAAGATGGATGTGCACAGACTTACACAACCCACCCTTACAGTTATTTTGTTGCAGGTCAGTGGTACTCATGCATGATGGTGGAGGTCAGGGGCAAGTACCCATGGCCCCCTGATTGGGTACCCCTTCCCACAGTACTGACATGCCAGGTGTGGTAAACTTGGAAGTATTTATGAAAAAGGTTTGTTTTAGGGTGTTGTTTGTTGCAATCTTAAACATGTTGTGTTCCAAAGTTTCAATACTCAAAATGCCTTGTGCTGCCATTACTGGTGCAACCACACAGTGTTTGGTGTAAACTGCCGATTACCAACCATTCACTGGGTCAGTGTTTGTTACGTACAATCTCTTTACTGTGGCCAGTGGTTGCTGTATTATACGGAAAGTGACAGAAGCTTACACCCAGGTGGTATGACTGTAAACTGATTTGATAAAACAGCCGTATGCTAAGTACTGTTTTTGTGTACAAGAAAAACCGGAAGAAGAGGGCAATTTTGATTACTGGTTTCAAATGGTGAGATGGATGGGCTGTTGTCCCTGTCTCCACCCACCCTGCTGCCACTGGATCAAATCTGAGCTTATCTCAAGTCATGTTAGATCCATTTATCAGCAGGGAGGAGTCATGAACTCTTGCAAAAAACGACTCCAAACCAATGTTATGCACTTCTTTTACTTTGCCTGCTGTGGAATTCTGGCTGTTTCGTATAAACTAAAATATGGACTGTCCTTACTTCTGTTACCCTTTGGAAGATTTAATTATGAATGGAATGTTGGTTTGAAATCATATATACTTTTGAAGTTGATTTTGTTGGTTTGAGTGGCTGTATTGTGTGATATCTTTCTTTCTGTGAGAATTTTGTCATGTGCCACACCAAGATGCAAGAACATGAAACTGATTTTGAGAAAGTTAAAATGAGTTCATTTCCTTTTTTGGAGACTTTAATATTTATCACCCCTGCCCAAGCATTGCAAATTAATTTCTTTATGGGGTTAAGAAAATTACTATTTGGACTAAAGTATTGAAAGTGCAAGGTTGTTATGTAAAATTTTAATGAAAAAAGTAGATTTAGCCACATTGTAAGCAGTAGGACGTTGACCTTAAGGTGAATTTGTGTCTGAGGGGTCTCGGGATGCAGGTCTGCTCCTAGGCCTTTGTTAGGTATACATAAGTGGTTTGCTTTCATTTGCCATGCCTACTAGTGCAAAAACATATCCAGTGTAGAGTCTTTCACACTTTCCTTACCCCTGAGAGAAGCTATTGGTCTCCCATCCCAATGTAGGTTTTGGTAAAAATAATTGGTGTACCGTCAATATCTAGCAGGTTCTTTTCCCGGTCTGTCCTAGACGACCGGATCATATCATTACAGTCGTCCTTAGTTTCACTCCTATCTGGACCTAATAGTTGGCAAAAGGGATTGGGGTTATGTGTCTGTTCCCCTCATATTTCGATTATGCACCATACTCTGTCACATCTATGGTTTTAATAACAGAGTCCCTATGCTAGATCCATGCAAATGCTTCCGAACCAAAAGGTACGCCTCAAACAAGCTCTCTATCCCTCTAACATTGGCAAGTTGGCTGAGGCCACCCACACATGACTGTCTCAGACAGTCTTTTCACAACGTCGACTCATTACAAAGTGTTGAGTCCGTAACTACCTGTTGTAGTCAATAGCCAGTGATATAAACTGTTTGATAAAGAAATGTTCGGCTGGATTTACGATTCTTTTAAGGTTTTTACAACCTGGAATAGTACGTACTACTGCAGGACAAAAACCGTGCGTGGCGCAGAGTTTTGTAACACAAGTAAACAAATTTCAAGTGGGAGAGACTCCAAAGATCATTGCAATTTGAGAACCTCACTTCAAACTGATGAACACAGCATTATAAGAAAATACCAACCAAACTGCGTCGTATTGAAAACCTCCACAAAGGCAATTTTCGTCAACACCGATCATGCGTTCTGGTAAGTTCGAGATAGAAGAAGGATCCGGTGGGATGACTTTGAACAATAGCAAGGTACAGATATTACTAGCTGTTATCGTCACTGCTGTAGTAGTTACGGTAATATGCGTCCCTACGACATACTACCTTCACCCCGACTACGTCGATGCAAGCAATCCACAACCGATCAAGGATTGTCCCGGAACAGAACCGGAAACATCAACTAGAAGTCCCCCTGTCACTACGCCTGTTCCCACACAGCCACCCAACCCAGACAACAATCGATTCGACTGTGGTCCAGATCGTGATGGTATAGATCAAGCAACATGTGAGAGCAGAGGTTGCACTTGGAGCCCTACGATAACTTCCGGTCCTCCAAGCTGTTTTTATCCAGAGGATTATGGTACTTACGACATCGGGGGCTTTTTTAACGAACTTTGGGGGCATCGTGTAGAGCTTACAAGGAGAACATCTACACCAAAACATTTTACTGACGGGATCGATACTCTTTGGCTTGACGTTGAACTGCAAACCAAATCTCGACTCCATTTCAAGGTGAGACTCCGTACAAAAGAATGTGTATGTCCTGTTAAGAACTTTAGATCTTAAGTTTTAAGCCATGTTGTGTTTAAATAGATCAGGGTTGCCACTTTGCTTTTTCAAATTTCACTACGTGGGTGGTCGAAATTTCACTTTTTGACACGGGATTTCACTACATGACGTTTGGCAACGTACCTCACCCTACCCACCATTAGTATTACCTCAGTTTTGCTCTATTTTTTCAAGTTTTTCCTCCCTAGAACCCTTTTGTTTTCTTTGTTTGTTTTTTCCTGAAAATAGGAATAACATTTTTCCCGAGAAGGAAGCTTTGTGAAACGAATGTACTCACAAAGTTGACATTATGTTTGTCAGCCACTGGCAGACCAGGCTGATTCATTGTATGGGTTGGTGCACCTGCACGATTGCGGATGGGTGTAAGGGAACGTACAATACTCTGTCAGGGTTGTCAGGGTCGTGATGTGGTTTCACGGCCAAATTTGGCCGAGAGATTATCGCTCACATGACTCTACAGACAGCTAGTAGAGCACTGCTAGTGTGGACTTTCTGGAAAAACAGCTTAATAATATGAGGCTGGGCTTAACATCCACGTTTGACTTAAAAGACTAAGGAGAATATTTTTTGACTTAAATTTGGTGAAATTTCACTACTTTTTGACAATTTCATATTTGCTTCACTACATCACTACGAAAGTCCGAATTTCACTACAAGTAGTGAAATTTCACTACGGGTGGCAACGCTGAAATAGATACTTCATATGGATGCGTAGGTTCAAATCCCACCATTATCACCCTAAAGTTGTTTTGACGATTTGTTAATGTACCGTTTCAAAAGATTTATTGACCACATTAAGACAATGGGTGTCACTAAAAATAAACTGCAGGTATTTTTTTTTTAATTTGCCTATGAGTGTACAGTTCAGGTGAAGTAGCGCGATCGACGATACAACTGCTGTGACTTCTTTACAGAATTCTTAGCAAAAATCTCGCATTTTATACTGATTCGGAAAAAATAAAACATGACATTTATTGTGTATTTCGTGTTTGCTCCCTAGTCCCGATTGAGTGCATATTACATAAGCAGCAGCGTCAGCTTTGACAACCTTTACTTTTTGAACAATAGTAAGATTGCGCTGTCGGAAAAATAGAAAATAGCAAAAAGGAAATTTGGAACAATGAAAAACAGCTTTTTCAATAATTATTTCGTACACAGTCTCACCGGCTACCCAAAACCGGTGGATTGTCACGGTCTCTAAAAAGGTAGGCCTTGAGACTATATGACTCCTGAGAGCGTCGCGGCAAAACTATGGCATTCGGAAGGTCTGAGCTTTAGAGTCCTGACACTGTAAACTGGCACGTTTCTATTAAATTGTGTGTGCATGTTGACATGTTTTTATATATCAGTTCGTCAAGTCAAATTTGGATTATCAACCTATATACTAACCCCGAAAAGAAAGCCTTCCGAAAGGGTTTGCTAGCTTGGTTTTCAAGATTTTAAATATTTGACCTAAACCTTTGAAAGAGGTGAAGAGTTTTGGTAGTATGCGGTATAGCCTATGGTTATTTCATGTGATCATGTTGTTTTACTCCATGTGCTAACACACGATTGAACTTACTGGCTATTACACATTCTTAGGAAACATCGGTTAACCCCGCTTACAAGCTAGACCAAGAATGTAGCCTAACTTGAACAATTCAAACGCAGTGTATAGAAGGAGTTATAAGTAAACTCAGTGGGGTATTCTGAACTGTCTGGTACGAGATAATTGGCACATTAACTCGGCAGCTGAATATCTCCCACACGGTAGCACATGACTAGACAATATAGTTTTTAATGTTAAAGGCTATGGGTATACTAATTCCACATAAACGGAAAGCGATCATCTATGGCCATGCATATGTCTTAGTCATGTAACAATGCATATTAAACCCTTTATCCGGGGTATCACTTTTTTACCCCAAGAAATTTCGTGGACAGTGGTTATAGTGTACGGTACCACTGTTGTCATTTGGCCGCGACCAAAATTGTCCGCGGTCTTTGATTGCGCAACATGGTCGTACCAGGTCATGTCGACATCGATGAGGCGGGCAGAATGGAACACTCTTTGCGATCGTTTTATAGTTACGATAAAGACTTACATTGGATATGAGTTGGAATAGTTATGAATTATAATGCTCCACCCATTACCAACATATCTCAGGTAAAATGCTATTGTTCGGAACTTTTGATGACATATATGAGGTCGGGGTCATGCAATAGTAAGTCTTATAGCTATGATGATAGGCTTAAGGTCGAGTCTCTCATCAAGATCCCTCCCTAAAACCCAAAATTTCTCCATTAAAGAATTATCCTCTTTCCTCTTACAAATACAACACCTTTTAGAGTATAAGGTAAAGTGTTGGCCTAGTTACGCCTTTGGGACTTTCTGGGTAGACTAATTAAGAATGGGCATTGGCTCATGGACTGCGTTAACGCTGAAGGGAAAATGTGTGCATTTTGGTATTTGACACAAATACAGTATTTGTCCTGCTGTAAAAGACGAAATGATTTTCGAGAATGCCACTCGGATCATTGGTTTTCTACAGGAATATTACTCGGAATGCATTTTTTTCTTCTTGAATTTAATCATAAATGACGGGTGTTTGATTCAGGTACAAATGTTTTTCACGAAACTTTTCAAATGTTTCGGGTGAAATCGCCTCTTAACACAGTAAAATGTAAGAAGCTACTTCTTTCGAGGTTTGCAGGTACAATTTTTATTGACTAAGTTGTCAATTACGTTGCAAAGCAGGAGGTGATTTCCGTATCTATTCATGAAAATTTCTGTCCTCTCAACATCTGAACGATTTTGGCTACTGAGAGGGCAAATAATCCTTCACTTCAGGGCATTTAAAACGTTGTTTGTATTATACACTTTGCGTAGATGTACTTACTAGGAAAATAAAATAAAGAAAATGGTCGCTAAATTTAAAAGGTCTGAGGTGGTGCTGTAACCCTTGTTGACTTACCTGCTTTACGGAAACTGTTCTTAACTTACCAAAACATTGACTTGAAAACTACTCGCAATTGTGTTTAAGGCCGTAGCCTGCCCGAAATATCTAGGGACAGGCCATAACAGCATTGAATCGGAAGCCCAGTGGATTCAGCATTGGGCAGTTAGACTCTGTTAGATACTTTCTTTGTCACCTCTTACAAGCGGCCTGGGAAGGGTCTATAAGCTGAGGTGGTAGAGTAATTCTGTAAGATGACTAGGGTGCAAAAGTACTGTCCTTGAAATGGCCTTTAGCTGATTATACTTTAGAAGTTGTCAGTACTGGTTAATTTTCCTGTTTCGATTTTGGCTTGATGATAGAGAAGGGGGACTAAGTGTTTGTGAGTTGGCTTAAATGTGAAATGGCACCATCGGTGATAAACCTCTGAACAGTGGCGGCACCAAGGGCGGGGGAGGGGGATTGGGGCATTCCTCCAGTCAGAACTTCCCCACCAGTTTCCCCCACTCGGCTCTTTCAGTATAGTGTCCTAACGGGAGGATTAGCCTTATACATCAAAATTATTTGGAATCTTTGCATTTTATGATACATTATGAGCCAAAATATTCTTGAGGCTTAATTTTCTACCCATGCAGAGATATGCTAAAACCTCAGAGCTTCTGTGGACCTGGAACCCCACCAAGGCTTTGCCCCTGGACCCCTAAGGCCGGCCCCTTGACCACATCCACTACAGCTCGCGGTTTGCGCGAAAAGGTTTTGCCCCCAAAATTTTCTTTTGCCCTCCATTTGCCCCTCCCCCCACTTTTAGAATCCTGGTGCCGCCACTGCCTCTGAACTACTTCAATGTTCAGAAATTTTCATTATTCAAAAATATTGCCTATTTTTGGCTGAGTGAAAGGGAAAGGCAGAATTGTTGATCCGAGACGCTGACTTGGGCTCGAGTCGCTCCTTTTCTTGACTTGCGACTTGACTTAAAGAAAAAAGGACTTACGGCTTGACTTGAACATATTTAACTTGGTAATGTTGTACTTTCCTATGACAGTGAATGAAAATGTATGTAGGTTGATGTGGCGTTATTTTTTTACCATAAAATTATCTATACCGAAACGCAATATTTGCCCTCATGAATTCGAGATAATCGATGCCAGTAGAATAGCTATTAAAAAGACATGCAGGGTTCGGAAAAAAGTGTAGCTCTTGTTTACCACTTATTGAAGCAAACATTGAAACTATGCCTTACAAGGTTCATCTATTGCAAGTAAACAAGTCACGCTCATTTATTGGACATCAGTGCCTCCCAATCTTTTTCGACTCATCGCCCTTTGTACCCAATGGTGTTGAGCAAACGCCGCCCTGTTCCATCCCTACAACGTTATGAATGACAAGAAAAAACTACATGTTAAAATACAAGATATCATATATTTTGTTTCATGATTGTATGCATAGAACCAGGCAATATCAGTCTCATGGAGGGTTTACTATATAATGGTGAAGCCCGAACTCGCGATCGTTCAAAGAGTGAAGACTTGATGTGTGAGCGGTGGGAGTCCTCCCCAGAAGAATATCCCAAATGACACACCGTTAAACGCAAATCATTTACATCTGACAATTAAGATTAGTACACAAACAAATATTTGTAATGAAAGCTTGTATTAATATGGGGTGTGTCTTTGCATTTAAGAACAGGGTAACCAGTACCGGTTATTCATCAGTCAAATGTTAAAGACACTCACGGGGTCAGGAATCTTGTATAGATGTGATTTGAGCATCTGACTATGAAAATAATTTAAGGTGGAGTAAATTATAGTGCTTGTTGACCTCATTCTATTTACACTTTACGAATATTAATTTTAGAGCTCAGTGGAGAGTATT
>WURT03647594.1:0-19332 GCA_009936505.3 Holothuria glaberrima | reverse complement strand
TTCAGCTTTTCAAAATCAATCTCGGTTGTATTATGAAGATTCCACGTTGGACTGAGATGACATGGTACCTCCTTCCACCAGTCGCTGTTTGCCATCTTGCGTAACAAACGTCTACGAAAGAGAAAGAGGGATTCATACGTAAAATTGTTGTTTGACTTTGTTGGGCCTCGATTTTGATACTTCAAACGGAAGCGTGTGATACTGTCGTGCGATCATTAAAGAAAGTGGAAGGAAAATGTTTACTTTTAGAAACAATCTACGAAAAGATAAAAATCATGAAACAATCCTCAGCTTTTTATGTTGCAATGTTGCTGAATTAATATAAATAAGCAGTTGATGTTGTTTTTATGGGGATATTTTCTTTTATACGGCCTTCCAGCTTGATGCAACTTTAACATAGCTCAACAAATGAATGACATAGGCCTCTTTGATGCTTGGTATATACAAGATACATCCTGAGAATGAAAGGTTTGCTTGGTGTCAAAAACTCCTTGTAAGCAAAGTCGCTTAGATTTGTTTTTAGTCTCCTCTGGCCACCTATTAAATTTTGTATGGGCTAACAGTTTAATCTCTTAAGTTACAGGACTGACTACCCTATGTTAGTAATCTGTATATATAGATATGTAATACTATATCAAGGGTAGGGCAGGGTCTATGGGAGCTTAATAATTCACTTTTGAAGGACGAGTGCTATCCTAATAGGATGTTATCAATAATATGATCACTAGTTATGTTTGCAAATCCCCCCCCCCCCCGGTCCCGACGCTGTTCAAGCTCTTCCGTGAGAAAATAGGTAGAAGAAGGGTAATAGCCCAACAAAATGTTTTCTTTCTCTTGGAAAAAATTAAGCTGGTAAGTTTATCAGCCACTTGACTAATGATATAAAGGAAGATGGTTGAGATCATACAGGTATTCAGCAGGAAGTTTACAAGTTTTATCGCACATTGTATGGTTCCAATGATTCTCAAAATGTTGTTGAAGACTTGTTTCGGAATTTTCTGATAACACACCAGAACTACTCGCAGGTTTACAAAATAAAATTAAAGTAATTATGATTGTTCAAAGAAAATGAAAAATAATATGTCTCCAGGAATGATGGATTTATGTAGATTTCTTTAAGTATTTTTAAAGACATAGGTCACTTTCTGGTGCGATCGTTAAATTATGAGTATGACAACTCTTTGTCTTTTAAACAGCGGTATGGTGTCTTCACTCTTATTGTAAAGGGGAACACACCCTGAAACTACCACAACAACTGGAGGCCAGTCTAGCAGTATAATCCACAAGCGAGCACCTCCATGTGTTGCTAAAAATATAGAAAGGAATTCACCCTCTTTAATTTCGGAAAATCATAATGGCTTTCCAAAAGGTGGTTACATTGCAGACGCAATACGAAAGATGTATGATGTTATGTTAACTTTTGGATAAACCACGTGTTCTGTTGCCGATCGATTTCGAAAAAGGGTAAATTTTTGACAGTATTTCTTCTGCGTTTATTGGAAAGATGCCCCTCTTTCTATGTAATTTCGGGCCATCCATTCTAAGGCGGTTTGACACTTTTTTATTTCCGCGATAAGTGGTCCTTTCTGCTCAATGGTTTCGTCAAACAAAGCTTCCCGAATGAAAGAGGTTGTAGACAAAATGACTTTCTATCACACTGTTTATCTATGCACGGAATTTCTTAGTACAATTATTTGTAACAACACCTAAATTTGTGACATTACGATAGGTGGGCGGGAGCCAAAATTGGTTCAGTACGTAGTTGTATACAACCTTCTTCATCCAGGCAGAGGGGAATGAATTGACTCAAATTCAAGACTGCACTGAACAAAATTTTTAGTCGCGATTGCCAAATGTATGATAAAGAGGTTAGTAGGGCCACGATGGACCCGACGTAGGACGACAGATCATACAGTTGGGGCAGAATTGCAATGGTCAACGTGTTTGTCAGAAAATGCGCCAAGCGTTGCGAAGAACAAGGTAAAAAAGGTAAAAAATAAACTTAAGCTAACTAATGCCGAAGTCACATGTAACCCTGCACCAGGCCGGTGTGTTCGATTTCTAGGCACCAGCCGGCGTGTACATGTCGGAGGAAAATAGGCCGATAACGCTCACATGATCACATTGCACGCGGCCTTTAACGTGCCCGGGTGGTGGCCGGCCAACCATCGGCCAATTTTTCTGGATATATGTCTAATTTCTTATTCAGTATTCGGTCGGTCTCCGGCCGGTACTTGGCCGGCACTCGCCAGACATTCATCCGAAGCACCTGCGGTTTCGTCATGGTGCCGACCGATTCTTAAAATCCAGACGGTGTCCGGAAGGACATCCGTACTGCGCCTGTCGGTTGCAGGGGCGAACAAGACGAGGGATGAAAATGGGGCCCATTCCTCTACAACGCATGAGAATAGCCATTTTGAGAAAACGTTTAGCGTTTGCTAGCTACTGGAACATCGTAACAAGTATCATAACCTCTTTGGTGACAGAAGAAGTGAGGCATGCACAAAGGCTCCGGCGCAGAAGAAGATAGTGGGTGAGCCCCTGGCTGATGAGGCGACCTTTGTACGGCTGACTGTCTCCATTCTGTTGGCCTGAGGAGGCCTCCGACTTAGTGATGGCCTGGTAGGTTCTTTTCTCTTCCCGTTGCCTCCCTTCTTCCCTTTCGGCATTTTGCAAAGCTTTAGCGTTAACTTAGTGTTTAGAACAGGGAGAAACCTCCTGCCCGCCGGCCGTATGCAGCCTGCCATACTATTTCACTCGGCCCGAGGGGCAGTTCATAAATGTAAACTCAGAATCACTTGAAAATTAATTGAATATAATCTTTTAACCAACGTTGCTCCCCTCATCCTGGTTATACAGTGCCACTTTCTGGTACTTCACGTAAATCTGCTGCAAGACACTACCAGTATATTATCAAAATGCACAAAGAAACATTCCAACCATTTATCTCTACCCTTCCTTTATGAAAAGATAAGTTGCAAATAAACCCGTTTGCTGCAGCCGTTTGATTGACAGGGGAGGTAAGTTTGTGTATGACCTAATTATCTCATAGAAATGATTTTCTTACAGTACAGGGAATTTTATAAGATTTTTCAGATTCCTAATGACTCAGTTTTTAAGTACTGTGACATTTTTAACTTTATTAAGTCCTCCTGGCCAAATTTACTGCGAATGAAGGTGCCTTTAAACTCAATACAAACGTTTTGCTGAGAAGCAAACAGTTTACGAGCATATGCGTGCACAAGAAGTTGACGGAATTTTTGAAGCACCCATCTTCGGCTTGCGTAAAACATCTTCCGAAAATGTCGCCTACCCGGCGTTAAGTTGTAAACCGACGTTTACAAGCAATTTATCAACCCTCATCCAAATTACCGGATGCAAATGACATCAAACTGCAAAAGTTGCTAAAACTGTGAGATCTCTGATGCTTTTAATCAAGGATTGTGTCCATTACATCAATAACACAGAGACTACCAAATAAGGAATGAAATAACTTTCTATTTTTTGTTTTTTATCATCACAATAAATGTATAGTACATCAAAAATTTCACCATACTTAGCATCAGATTGGACTTAGCACCCTCAAATAATCAGAACTCTTTTTCAAAGGCGAGATGCCCCCCCCCCCCACACACACATACACACAGGCCAGTTCGGGAGATAACCGTTTTCGGGGAAAATGAGAATTCACTCGAACGGGGGAAAATTTGCCTGGTTCAAAAACATGAATATTTATGAGCACGTAGTGTCTTCCTCTTCGCAGCCGTCGATCTGTTTAAATCATGTGCAGCGTGTAATCAAGCAAGGGAAAACATTTCACGCCCATAAAGCGAAACGCAAGGAACCTTCCAGAGCGTATTAATAAACACAAGTGATGGCACGACACACTTGCAAAACCTCGTGTGGTGAACGGTGCACACAACTTGTGGGTGTGTCGAGTCTATAAATTAAGCTTCAGACAAAGGACTTAGCAAAATTGCTTATTTTCTCAAAACCTGCTCGGTGAACTACCAAACATCACTCTGCTTTTTGTTCTCTTGGCTTCAAAGATTCTAAATATGCCAGTGTCTGTTTTTCCTTTAATCGACGAAAATTTCCAGGTTGATCTAATTGTTCATCTCTGTTGAATTCGCCTGGTAGGATCGCAATGCATTATGGTAAAAATTTGAAAATGGCGCCACCGATGGCAAAAAATTTCCCCCGATCGGGTGAAAATTCATTTTCCCCCGAAAACGGTTATCTCCCGAACTGCAGGCGGTCTAAAACGTCCTGCCCAACCACCTTCCATCCGCAGCTGATAATAGTGTCCTATGCCCATGATCACGATAGTCACTTACAAGCTGTTAAAAGAGCTCAACAGAGGGGGGGGGGTGGGGAAGCTTTCCAAAAAAAGGTCACCTTGCTAGTCTTCACACCCCCTCCCCACCTCTCCTAAAATAAGTAGGCTTAAAATGTGCATGTCAAAAATTGACTATACAGTGCTTACCACATTTTAAAGGAAAAAATACAGACGAAGCCATCATTCATTAACTTTGGTTTTCAAACATCCTCTCCAGAAGCTGTTTTTGTGCAGATTCAGGGCATTTCAAGCAATGAAGGTCCACAGACGTACACTGTGCTCTTCGGTTTGCAAAGCGTGTGGCCGAGTTTAGAGACACAGTTCTTTGAAGCTTAAAGGCTAAAGAAATACTGCTTTCTTAGTAGGTACAGATGATAAAGCAACAAATTTTAAACAAATAGCAGCAAACAGCTTTATTGTAGCTTGTTCCGTTCTAGAGATATAGCTATTTATTGCAAAGACAGGGTGCCACCATTTGCGAAAAATGATGACTTGTAGCAAATCTGTTATGATGTCATAGAGCCACAATAAATTATGCATTGGCTATGTAGTTTTTATAATCTGTCTCAATAATTTCTTTGATATCATAGGTACTGTCAAGTTTCTGTCTAAACTTTTTATTCCTCAGGCTGAAAATTTTTAAAAAAAGATGCACAAAATTTTCTATTTCATTTCCTAAAATGAAAAACTGGTCCAAAGAAAACAAAGATAAACATTACAGATTTGTCCTAATGTGGCTCTGATAGGGCATAACAGACTTGCTTCAAGTCATTTAACGGTGGCACCCTGTCATTGCAAGGAATAGCCATATCTCTAGAACGGAACACGCTACAATAAAGCTGTTTGCTGCTATTTGTTTATAATTTGTTGCTTTATAATATTTACCTACCCGAGAAAGCAATATACCTTTTCAACAAGACAAGCAAATCATAGGCTACGCTTCTCAAAATGAAGCTTAGCTTATAGGCTAAAATTCTGAAAATGAAACAGATCACACATAAACCCGTAGCTAAGGGGGAGAGCAAGGAGACCAGTGGACGAAGCCCTCCCCTTAGACAAAAATTTCTCTCCCCTGGAAGATACAAAATTATCTTTGCTTTAATGCACCTTAGTAAATCTCGCCCCCCCCCCCCACCGCGAAAAACTTTCACCTCTCAGACATCTCCCCTCCTTTTAGCACCTTGTCTACAGAAGTGTCGTCACAAAATTTAGTTTTCGGCTGCTACCCCTTACAAAAAAACCCACGGGAAGTGACCCCTTCCCATGAGAAGTCAAGGATTCTCGTGGGATTTTCACGGGAATCATGTACTCCCCATGGGAAATCTGAAATTCACCATGGGATATGCACCATTTCCCATTAACTTCCCACGGGAAATCAAAATTTCTCCTGGGAAAATGAAAATTTCCCTTGGGAAGATGGCAAATCCCCATGAGATTTGATTCCTTTCTCACTCGGGAAGTTGTAATTCCCCTTTGGAAATGGTACCATTTCATGGGGAATGATTATTCCCCGTAGGATTTTCCAGTTTTTCACGGGGAAATGATAATTTCCCATGACATTTGTTACTTCACATGGGAAATTGACAAGTCCCCATGGGAATTTTAAGTTTATTTCTATCAATGTCCACGTCTTGATTGAATGTGTCAATTTCAAATGCACTTTCCAATGGCATAATTTTATCTCACCATACATGACCCTGCTTGAAGACCCATGTATGGTACCATATTATACACCCTATCGCTTTGCATGTATGTGCTTTACCTTTAACATCAATGATGCACTTGGAATTTTGTTTTTTTTTACATTTCATTCTCCAGCATGAAAGCTTCTAACAAATTTCAGTATATGTATGTTAATAGCTTGCAAGCCACGTAGCCTAGGCCTATATTGTTTAAGTGGTAGAATTGAAAAAACATCACAATGGCCATTGCATTTTAATCTTCTGGTTGTGAAAAACTGTTTACCGGCTCGCAGAAAGTTGCTCTTCTTTCATGCACACTCCTTCCTTCAAAGCACAGGTCACAGCACTTTGCAGTTAAAATTGGAAAGATTGTAATGGGACATAGGTGCCTAAACGTATACTTGGCAGTACGGGCCTGCACCGATGTCTTTTCTCTTTTCAAAGTTTTATACAGTGTCAAGACAAAAAGGCAGATGGGTTTCACGTATTTTGCAGTTTCAAGTGCAACGTCACCTAGTCAGTATTCCATGTGATTAATGTAGGCCTATTGCAACATGTTACATGCTTGTCATAGCTTACTTTTCGCAGCTTAAGTTGCTCAGTTCATACCAGGGATTTGTTATTGGCAGGAGGTCTTAATTAATGCAATACGAGATCCAATGTAAGCCCTATAGAAATGCCAAGAAAGATACAAGAGACTACTGTGTGACCTTGGCGGTGTCAAACCTGGCTTCAAAGCAATGCATCTCCTTCCAAGTAACAACTCCCTGATCATACTTAATGTTTACTTCAGTGTTTACATTACGTATGTCAAAGCAACGGAAATCGCACTAAGCGTATACCAAAAGGTGACGGAAAACCCCTCTTTTGCAACTTGTACTATAAGATACTGAAGTAAAATATCAACGGTATTTTAGTTCTACCCTATATATATCAACCATGGTAATCTGTTGGAAAAGGGAAACCCCTTGTATTTTACGTTAAGGTGACGCTCTTGCAGAATGAAACATGCACCTGAAAAACACAAATGCAGACTTCCAAAACTTGACTCTCAAATTGTCTGATACAAGCCTGGCTACATTTTGCCTGTATGTGCTATCTCATTTACACCTATCTGATTTAGCAAACTGTTAGATGATGAACTGGTCACTGAAAAAAAATTGCGCCGATATAAATTTGAAATAGCAAAAAACGAGCCCAATAGTTAGGTCATTTCTCAACACTTAAAGGAAAGATGAAAACACATGAAGGCCTATTATTTAACGAAGTTAGATTTGCAAATGATAAAACGCACACTCGATCAACCGTGTGCTCACACCAGGCTACTCTTAAAGATGCGATGTTGTACCCATTCTTTCCAGCAAGTCTCGCAAGGAATGCCTCATCGCTTGACTGACACACCCATGATGTCAAGGTTTGAAGCTTCAGCATTAAGATGTCACATCAACTCCCTGAACACAATCAGGTTTGTGTCCCTTCTGAGTGGTGACTTGGTCAGGTAACTGTATTTAAGAGTAGTTTTGGTAGTTGAGGCTCGGTTAAAAAGTCATATAATAACTAAAATCTGAGAAAAGGTTTCATAGAGTTATGTCTAACGTAATTAATACACTTACCTCACGACTTAGCTGTATTATCCAGTTTATTTAAATAGTACACCCAAGATCGAGATCAGATGTGAGTTCTTGAAGTGAATTTCACAGAGTGAATGCTCACTATTTTTACTATACTGTAGGCAGCTGGCTAGGTTCTCAGCTTGGATCTCGTAGCTGCAGATTGCAAACGCTGGTAAGAAGTTACAGTTGCTTTTGCTCAACAAAAACACGTAGTAAATTTTAGTGTCGTATAAAGTGTAACAGACACTATAGTACAAAGTCTAAAAATATATACAAGTCTCGTAATATGAATATGATGTTTACTAGCGGCAGTGCGACAGCTGCTGTCTACGGAGTCTTAAAAACATAACTGTGTCATTAGCAAAATATGAAATTACTGAAACTGTCCAATAAGAGATTCAACAGTGAAGGATGAGCTCTTGCCCATGCAGGTTAAACGGGGTAGGATGACGAGGGCGAGTTATTGTGCAAAATAACCTTAAGGTTAAGGTAGGTGTGGATATATTTCTCAATATTCAGGATCTCCATCAGAGGAGTGTGGTCGAGAAAAAAATGTCTATTGCAACTGTTTAAATTATGAGTTTTTAATTTACTAGAGACACTCGATCAGCACTGTCGGAGCCTCATATATCTCTCGACAAAGTTTTTATTAGCCAAAAAGGCCTACGACACCTACAGTAATACTTTTAACAAAGTGCTGGTCAAAAGTGTTCTTACTGCAAATTTTTTTCACCTACAAAAAAGGTTAAACGCAACATCCATTTTTACACTGTTTTGAATTTCTTGAACTTTTGGGAGAGACATTTGTATTCAACGCGTGATTGGAAAATCTTCTTTAAAGTTTATAAGACGCTGACGTTAAGGTGGTATAACTGCTAGATTTAATGCAATGCGTATTTTTTTACTCCTGTCATGCTCGACTCATGACAGGCAGACTTTCGGAAAGTACTTTATGTCCCTTGGCGTGATCCGTAACTTCTAAGGAAAATCCCTATTTCATAATAAGTGAGTTCGATAATACGAATGTACATGCGAGCAGCTTCAAAAGAGCCGGGATAAACATTGCGCGGCCGTACCTAAGACGCGTGTTCCAAAATTTTAGTTTATTTTAGAGAGCTGTCACATCCTTGAACTGCTTTGTGTGTTCTAGTTGCGTATTGCTAAGCGGAAGGTTTATTATGATATGGTGGTAATTAAGATATGTGGTAATTATGAAATGGTAGTTTTGATAATATAAAGGAGTAGACTTAAGCGGATATCTTGTATAAAGCAAAAGAAGGTTAATGAGTATAAGTTTCTTCTCAGTTCGGCACAAGACACATTTTATTCACTATAGACAACATGCAGTGGAGAAAACGTTTACAAGCTAATCATGAGTTGTATACCATGATACTAACTTCTCAGGTGGATACGAAGCATCTGCACTAAATGTGAAACGTCTTTGCCAAGTGTTATTTTAGCTCACAATCTCGATTCTTGTTATGAGAAGATTGCACCTAACATGGGCATCGATTGGGGGGGGGGGGGGACATGTCCCCTCCACTTTTTTGAGAGGAGGGAACGCTAACCCATTTGCCCCCCACACTTTTTGTGACCTGAAACTAAAAATTGAGGTAACCAAAAACTACATGTAGGTGAGTAGCGGTGAAGACATAGATATGCTCAGAAAGTATTCCACATGGCTCTTTATCAGGTTCGTAGGCAGTACGTTCAGTCACAATTCTTTCTATAACTTCAAAAAATTTTCGCGCGCTACACGCGCTTTCATCTTCAGTTCTGTCTAGCTGTAACGCCATTTCAAACATATTAGATTTATTCAACGTTAAAGGTTCCACAAATATTGAAGTCGTGATTCTAGAGAAATATGAAAATGCAACGTTGCGAAATTCTAACCACTTTTTCCTATCTTTTGGATGATTCTTCCTTCAACCTCACCATCGTGGCAAACATATGTTTTAACTAAGAAAAAAGATGTTCAGTTTCATCTGGGAGCCTTAATGGGTAATATAAGAATATAATCCCGACGAAGGCCATGCAGTCGCCCCATCAAATTTCTTGGTTACTTTTTCAACTTTTCTTAGTGAAAACAAAAATATGAAATCTTTGTCAATATAGCCTAACCCCAATTTTTTCGGTGCGCTTCGCGCGCCTTACATTTTGAGTTCGGCATCATTTCGATAGCCTATTGTATATGTCGGGGTTTAGAGTAGCTGACCTCAGTCAGGGCGCTTGGCCCCCATGTCGGCAAATCCAAGCACCACCCCTGGTTGAGCCCCATGCAGTTTTCCCTTTGGGCAATGAAATATACCCCCAATTTTCATAGTAACCCCAAATATTGAAACATTTTGCATCATTTTGTATCTGGGCCTCCTCCATTTAGACTCCACACCAGGATAGGAGAAAATTTTTAAGGCCAGGTGCCTCCCCCCCCCCCTCACTTCCAAAATCAAATCGACGCCCCTGCCACTTAATAACCTAACAGCTTTGCTGGTTTTTGAACACAGCGTTACACGTTTTCAAAGCAGTACCGACACGGTCACAAGGGAAATCCCCAAGCTACTTACATGCTTTAAAAGGGGTTCTACAGTTTCGCCCCAAACAGTAAAAATTTCCCCTAATAAGTAAACTTCTAGCCCCTCCTCCTCCTCCAACTAATTCAAACAAAAACACCTGTCTGAGTGCACTTTCTTGTCAAAGCTACGGTAGTTTGCACTGAATTTAACTGCTTCAGACGAAAAGATCATTATCAACACAATACTGTGTGAAGGTTCACTTGGGAAGACAACTGATTGCATGAGTCATCATTGTGCAATCACCAAGTGTATTTAGAGATATGATATCATATTCCTGAATATATTTGGGGTGATGCTATAGACCGGTTAATTATGTGTTTGAATAGGAATCATACAATAAAAGGTAATTCAGCAGCCTGCTTTTCTAACCTAGATCGGTCCGTTGATATTGAGGTCATAGAAATTGTAGAAAGGGAAGAGGCTATCACATCAGGCCGCTACCCCTGTATTTGAACAGTGAAGCCATTATAGTGATGACGCTTCCGTTGTACGGCAAAAAGCCAAATCAATTGCGTCCCCAAATGTACAATGTGCATTGAACTTATTTATCGTTATTTTATCCGTTTTATTTTGGAAGAGTAGTAGTTTTCACAAACGACGTAAGTCGCTGTGCTTAGTGGTAAATTTATTTTATACCCAGCTCACTTTGAAAAGCTGTAGTTTCTCCTGTATAGTAAATGGAGAGAGAGCAACGACAAATCGCAGGTGGTCCATAATCAAATAATAACCCACCAGCTACAGTTTGGTTGTTGTTGAACAGACGATACTACTAAATGTTAAAAATAAGCTCGTAATTTACTTTCTATCCATTCTTCTATATCTGCATTCAGTTGCCACATTCTGGGCGGTTTTCATATCCCATATTTTCATTCCGAGAGATACATGTTAACTTCTATATTGTCAAATATGTTTCAGACATATTAAGTACTTGAAATACTTGCCGGACGGGTGCTTTCTAGTCTTATTAACTGCTAGATAATTTACCTCAGTCAAGGATACCGCTCCCCTTTACCTCATTTTAGGAGAGCTCACCACCAATAGGCCTAGCCTTTCTAAATTCAAACCACACTATTTGGTCTATCTTGTGGCCTCTGGCCCTTTTTCAGAAGTTCTTAGAAGGCAGGGCCGGAGATACTCAATAATCTAGTCAACTTGTGAGTAATGGGCCCCGATAATTTTACCTTAAGGGCCCCTCTGAAAATTTCTATAAACGAGTGTCCTGCTTTACTTAGTTCACATCTGCTTCTGAGTTAAAACAGAAAACCTGACCTTATATCTGCAAGCCTACCAAAATATAGACTCTGCAGCACTAAGCCTTAATTTTATTAATATTTATCGTCTCATAACGTCTATACTATCCGTACTATATTCTGATGAGAAGGGTCATCTTCTGTCATAGGAGGTAGGTATAGCCGAAACTTGTCTACACGCTATACACGCACTAATGTATGGTAGAGTTCATTGCTTCCAAACCGGGATAATAAGTTTACAAAATACACGGAGTAAACTTTAATTCACCCGCCGGGGATAATTATCAACGTGAACAATAAAAATAGTCTATGCAGATCATACAAACTGTTTCTCAAATCATTTGAAAAGAACCATCTGGTTGAAAAGGAATAAAAGTGTTGTCTTAGTGGGAATGGCTTTAGAGTTCCGGACTCATATCTGATGAGCAGCTTCCTTTTCGCTTTCTTCAGGTGATCATTCAAGGGTATATGGGCATAAAAACCCGCTTGCTTTCCAGGTAAATGCAAAGTGGTCATGTGTCACTGCATGATAATGTCATGAATATGCTTCTTTCTGTACTTTCGTGATTCTCAAAAATGCCAGAAAATCACATCTGATAAAGTTTACTTTAATTATTCACGAAGAAGGTACTCTAGAAGGTCAGGCACACCTTCCGCCGTCTTAGCCATTTCTACAATGTACTTAAACAGTCCGGGAGAAACCCTCGAAGGAGGGTGCACAAAAAACCGTGTTTTTGGTGCACATGGGGGCCGCCATTATCCACAATGCACTTCGCCGTCGCCATACTTATACTGTGTGCGGCGCACTCAAAATCAAAAAAGGGAAAATTTTAGGTCATTGGGGTACATGAATGATGAACTTATAGCAATATTTTAACTTATCAAATTTGTAACCTTTTCACCGAGGGGGAGTTTTTGCCTACCATGGAAAATTTACAAAAAAGACGAGGAACAAAACGAGTTTGTAGGTTTCAAACGCATACCAGACGTTTACATATACCGCAGCAATGTGCAATATTTGCTAGCTTCAATGCATCACTAGGCAACGCTCTAAAACCTCGCGAAGTTTGTATTGCAAGATGTACACACTGTATGTACTACGCAACGTCCAGGAACTTGGCGTATAGATGCAAGCACTGTATAGACCTACTCACGGACTTAAATACATGGACACAGGATCACGTGACCTATACGGTCGCCACCGTCGAACAAAATTAGGCGTACCAAGATGGTCGCAGGGCTACTACAATTTGCCCAATTTAAGGATGAATCTGCAAGATTTCGGACAAAATAGAAACATCAATGGAAGAACAATGTCACAATCCTTCATTCTTTTTGCTGAGTTTGACCTGAGCTTGCATTCTTTCTAAAAGATTAGATTTTTCACACAATCTGTGCATACTGTGCCACTTGAGCAAGTCCAAACTTTTACACACAAGAGCATAGCAGGCGGCAATCTTGGTCCTCCTTTTTCCACGGACGGTGGCGACAACACGCATAGGACGTTAGCACCTGTGGCCGTACGTTAGTGCTAGAGCTTATATACTCTGTCCATATATAAGAAGTCCGTGAGTCTACTACGTTAGCTAGTATATGTAAACGCCATGAGGAACATCATGCTCGTTCAGATAATATTTCACTCTCATCGATCATTATAAATTTATGGCCATAGACTGCAGCTGATTTGTCTCGCTGATGAGCAATATAAGGGGGAGTCTTAGAGCTACAGGTATAGGCATAGGCACGCTGTTTATGCTTTGTACTACGTTACTGCTGTTACTATAAATTCTGTGGTCTGGGTTGTTTTCCCTGACCACCGGTTGATTTTAATCCACCCCATCTTCTTCTTCTTCAAGCAATCTTGACTGCTAGCAACACGGATAGCCCATGATTTAGTTCATCCTTGATACATAAAAACACTAACGTTACATGCAGTTTGTCATCCTGCACAATTCATACCCCGGCCTAACGTAACGTTAGGGCTAGATCAGTTGAAATCGGGCCCGTAGCCAGCTTTACATTTGGGGGGGGGGGCAAGTGTTGTGATTGAGGGGGCATAAAAATTTCTCCTTATTTATTAATTATTAATTATCAGTGGCGCCGCCAGACTTTGGTGATGGGGGTGGGGCACCACCGATGATGTCGTAATTTTATCTCAGTTAAACTCCCATGTTTGCGTAAATTGCACTTTTTTATGTTCTCTACATTTTTGTACAGCAGTAGGGATCCTTCTTTGTCACTACATAAAGGTGCCGTACTGGGGGAGGGCTGTAAGAGGAGGAGGTGTTTTAGAGAGGGGGTGTTCCCCCGTCTTTGAGAAATATTTCTGTTAAATTAAGGTTGGTTAGATGCAACATGGTGCTTTCTTTGGGATATTTTCGGAGCTGATTATATATGACTGGGAAATGTCCATAATGTATTGAATTCTAAGTTTTGGTTAGGTGAAAGAGGACTGAGACTATTCTGTTCAAGAGAAAAATACGTTGTCAATAAATCTCATGGAGCCCCCTCTTTTTTGGCTACTGTACTGCCTTCTATTCGGGATAGCTTTTACGCCAAAATACGTACGTAAAGTCCACAGAAACATTCTTTGACTATTACCCAAATTCCCCTTTGCTTCATTTTGCATAAAAGTGCATCTAAGGCTGGCAAATACCTGTATAGGGCTCCCGGAGGCTCTGAATCCATTCTATAAAATGGAGACAATGACATAATGCTTACAGTGGCGTTGCCAGGATTTTTCTAACGGGTTGACATGTAGTACGTCGTGTGATCGCCGGTCTAGGGAGGGGTCTAAAGGGCCTTTGAAAATTTTGGAAAAATTAGGTGTCCTTACATGCAATCTGGTGCCACATATGATGCCTTTGAAGTAAAATTTTCTGTTAAAATTTTTTACAGATATTACAGTAGGTACTAAAAAATGGCATCAGTGAAGTGAGGGAGGTCCATGGCCCAGTGCCCCCCCCCCGAGTACGCCACTGAATACTGTTTACCTGAAATACAAATGATAATACAGAGTATGATGCCGAGAACTTTACAACTATCGTATTTTTGCTAATTTTGAACGAAAATCCAGACGAACAGCTTCCAGCAATGGGGAATGGGCGGGAGGGAGAGGTGCAGGGAAGGTGATATTAGACCTCCCTGATAGGTATAGTAAAAGGGGTGAAGGACTAACAAGCGCGTTTCAGAGTGCTGTTTCGTCGTAAGTGTATTAACAGTAACCATCTATACCGATAATGGATGCGCGCGAACCGTTCAGTAAAAATTTCTGAAAAATATATTAAGGCAAATATGTACATTCAAGTTTCAATTACCTTCCACATCATGCTACAAATTAAATTGAAAGATAACATACTGATGCAAGGCCCCTACAGATGGTTGGCTCTGTCTTTTGAAAATGTGCTCAGAATAGTACTGGTACCATATATTATTAGCTTCATAATGGTCATGACATGGATTACAAACCGTATGGCATGCGGGCCTAGCGCGCCGAAAGTTTTCGTTATATAAGATTTCCATGACAAAACCGGCATCGAGACACTTTCAATTGCCGAACAAACCTACATGCCACTCATAAAGCCAATCTTTTACCTGGTAATTTGTAAACAGCTTTGGATTTTTGCTTCTGTGCTTCTCTGGGAGTTACTATCGGAAGACATTGATAATTAGAACAACATTGTGGTAAGGTTTGAAGCGCGCGGAGCGAGAAAATTTTGATAGTTTGCGAAGGATTTGCGAAAATTCTGATAGTTTGAGAAACATTTGTGGTAGCAAATGATTACAATAGATCCAACACTTGGTCGAAAACACACCTCACCCTACCCCCTACAGAAATATATAGCTTATACGCCTTTTGGGATCATTTAAAAATTTTCAGAATTTTTCGATTGGGGGGGCACGCGCCCCCATGCCCCCCGTGCCGACACCTATGTTAATTATTATGAAGTTTCAGTTTTCATCTGGGGGGCAGAAATGTTTTTGGGGGCATTGCCCCAAATTCCCCCCCCCCCCCGTTGCTACGGGCCCGGTTAATATCCTCTTTATATTCAGTCTAAGGTGTTTATTTTGCACGGAGTTGGCCTACGTGGTGAGGCAAACTGCAGTCTAAAAGAAGCTGAATAGATACTTTTCACATTTGAAGTCTTACTTTCGTCAGTAGTGTTCGCAGTAAATTAAACTCAGCGTACCTATAGGCGGACCGCACATAGCCTAGAAGCTGGTATTGTCAAGCAACAGTATAGACATTGCTCGCGAAAGTAATATGTTCAGATTGACGCGTTCGTCTGTGAGTACAGTGAATCGGGTCGAACTTAGCTATATAAGTCATTGGATCTGTATATTGGTACAGTGAAAGAAACCCCTGGGCATACTCTAGTCAAGTTAACAAAAAAACGAGCCCTCGAACGAGGGTTTCTCCCGGTCTGTTAAAGGGGCTATTTAGTTGGTTCACGAAATTCATTTTTTTCCACACCTGTTGAATTTTACTCACATCTTGATGGTAAATGGTCAAACTAAGAGATTCTTCACATCTGACACACAACTGAATGGCAATGACAGGGTAATTAATGGTTAAAATCATTTATTACAAATTTTTGACCAGACACTTTTAACCATTAAGTATTAATCACATGCAAACCATTTCCAAAAAGCTATAATTTCTCACATTTTCGCGGTGACAATAGTAAGTTATACATGAGTAATGAGGCTAATTAGAAACATTGACATGCAATGATTTCATTCAAACTAGTCACAACATAATTATTATCAACTCAATGAGCCCCTTTAAGTCAACATTGAGTATGATCAGGGAGCTGTTATTTGGAATGAGATGCATCGCTTTGAAGCGAGGTTTGACACCGCCAATGTCACAGTAATCTGTCTCTTGTATCTTGGCATTTCTGTAGGGCTTACACTGGATTAGCTAGTTTATACAATAGGCTTACACTGGATTAGCTAGTTTATACAATAGGCTTACACTGGATTAGGTAGTTCATACAATAGAGATTTGTCGTCTACTATATCTGCAGTAAGACTGGGGGTTTGTCCCTACGGTCATAGCATTACCAGTTGTAGGAAAATAAAAAAAATGGGTGATGACACGGATGACAGTATTCCAGGAAAGTTTTATGTATAAATGTGAACATGATGCTATACCTGGCTTCTTAGTAAACTTCCGAAAACTTTTGAGGTTGTTGTGACAAAAATTAGACTTCTCCCGCTACAGCTCATTTATATGAGGTACGTTCTACAGGAAGGGACAAACTCATTGGCTTATTTCAATGAAACAGTCGTTTCCAGTTTTGAAGCACCTGTCCCTAAATTGGCGGCGGTTTCAAGCTACACATCAAAGCATTGTTCTGAGAAGTTCAATTGAGACATGATTACTAGACGTGAACACGTGAATGATGTTGCCAGCGTATTGATATCAAATTAAAGCCAACGGAAAAAAAATTTGGGGGTATTTTGGGGACCTTAGATGCAATTTGGTGCACCATTTTTGGACAAATTTTAAGGTAAATTACTGAAATTTTTTGACATTTTTTACAGAAAATTTTTGACAAATTTTTTGGAAAATTTTGTGGTTTTTTGAGGGACCTTAGTTGCAACTGGTGCATCATTTTGGACAAATTTTAAAGACAAATATTTGTCATCCCAATGTATATTTTTAGTGTGGTGTCATTAAAATTCTCAGTTGGTGACTGCTGTAGGCTTGACATCAAGGTTTGAAAATTCAAAAGATGAGGAGTAGCCCACATTCCACATAATGCAGAGAGAGAAAGAAGGTGTTTTTAGATTATACACTATGGCCTGTTTTGCTCACCAGGACATGGCCTTAAGCAAAAAAATGGTTTTTGTCTGCACAAGGGGGAGCTTTATTTAGTTATGGGAGGGGCTACAAGCTGCATAGATGGGAAAATTGGAACTGTTTGGGATGATGAGAATTGCCCTTTAATGTAAATTAGTGCAAATTTTTGACATTTTTTTATAGGAAATTTTTGACAATTTCTTTGGAAAATTTTTGGATATTTGAGGGACTTTAGATGCAATTTGTTGCATCATTTTGGACAAATTTGAAGGTCAATTACTGCAAATTTTTTATATTTTTTGAGAAGAGACAAAAAAGGGGTTTTCGTCCTTGGAAAGTGGGGAGGGGAGCCCCTCCCCCGCTTCCTATGCCCTTGAATGAAAATTCCTCCCAATTACAGTTCGCTCCTAAAAAGAAAGAAAAACTTGTCAAGTGTTTAACATGTGAGACATAAGTGGAAACACTTTGCCCGCTGTACCAACGGTACAGTGCCGTATCTAAGATACGTAGCAGGCTATACGGCATATTCCTTGTTCAGTTATATTCCTAACAGGTGGTTTGGGGATCAGAGGAGCTGAGCAGACAGAGTCCGGTTCGCATTGATAGAGAGCAACGATCTGGGTGGAGCAAAGTAGAGTAATCCCTACAATCGAAGCTGTGGCTTCGATTAATGACAGTGGAAAACTGTCGTAATATCTTTAGTTGTACCCACGGATATCGCTGGGTAATGTAGTATGTGGACTCCCGAGTTCAATATCTCTTCTGAAGAATTTCCGAGACCCATCTGGCTCTACGTTATATATTTTCTGGAAATCGATAAGAAACCTACTGGCCCTGTGATTTTCTTCAAGATAACGCAACAAACTTTCACTTTCGTGAAGAAAGTTACACTCTTTACAAAGACTCGTACCAACACATTTGTACATAGCTCACTGCTTAGGCTACATGTTGCTCGCGAAAAATTTGACGTCCAACATGACTGAATTTATTGTTATCACGTGTATTTGTGACGTCAGTGAAGAACCTCTTACAGCAATCCTAAGCTTAGGATTTCTCTGGAACCTATAGATTCAAAATGATTTAGTCTCCGACGGTCAGTTAGTGCCCTGTGCACATCTAGTGTAAGTGGGCAAAACATGGCGACAACATTTTTGTGCTTTCCGTAACTTAATAAGAGATATGTTCTCCCACGCAATTTCGGAAGAGTGAAAAAAACGGCAGTACTTTTGTTGCTAGGAACAAGTTCATACCTTTAGTTCGATTCAGGTGCGGTTCTAGACTGAGATTTTTTTTGGGGGGGGGGGCTTAGGGGGGCTTGAAACGGAAGAACAAAAATTTCTCTCAAATATATAAAACGGCGATGCAACGCTGAAAACCATGATAATAGAAACGGTACCATAACATACATGTAACGTATATATATATATATATAGGCACAGTGGCGTACGCACGATTTCTCTTAATAAGGGGAGTTTGCAGTATGTTGTGTGATCGCCGACCTGGGGGAAGGGTCTAAGGGGAGGGGTGTCCCCCTCCCCTTTGAAAATTTTTGAAAAATTAGGTGTCCTTATGCAATCTGGTGCCACATATGCTACCTTCTGAAGTAAAATTTGTGTTACAAAATTTGCGTATCTTTAGGAACTAAAAAAATTGGCATCGTTGAGGGAGCCATGGGGAGACAATCGCTCCCCTTTGAAAATTTTTTAAAGCTTAGGTGTCCTTACATGCAATCTGGTGCCACATATGCCACCTTTTGAATTAAAACTTGTGTTAAAATTTTTAGGATGTAAAAATAAGAAAAATTGGCATCCGTGAGGGAGGGCTATGGCCCAATGCCCTACCCATGGGTACGCCACTGTACAGGCATATATTTTTAATGTGGAAAAATGTAGCTAACGTTATTGAGAGATACGAGCAACCGGACCTGTTCACATTGATGAAAGTAACATTCGGCTTGTACATTTGATTAAAAAGGACTGCCAGTATATTTTGACAAGGTCAGCGACGAAATGACTCATTTTTAACTTTTAACAGATGTTAATCCGTTAACTTGATTTACATGTATG
>WURT03647583.1:2198-16108 GCA_009936505.3 Holothuria glaberrima | reverse complement strand
AACTGGCAGAGGTTTACCCCTTTTCTCGGGTCCAGCTTCGCGAAGGGGACACGGACTTGGTGTTATTCTCGGTGGCGTTATGCGAATGGCAGCCCCTTTTCTGAAGAAAGGGGCCAAATTTCTAGGATGACAAGCTCTTCAAACAACGGTTAACGCAAATGGGTACTGATACTTTACAGCACATAGAACGCCAATGAAGAGAAAATCACCCACGAGAAAAAGATTAAAAAGATTGAAAGTCAAAGCTTATAAAGCGTATATCATCCCGTTCTCAGGTCACTCTGTCAAAAGCAGCGAAAGTGGGAAGACCTACCATTGACATTTTGTGTTAATCATCATGGCACTCGTGCACGATCACTCCTGAGAATGTGCTAAATCCGAATTCGACTTGTTTACCATACCACCGACGCAGACCAGTATTGAAGGAGGAGATTGGGAAGAGTAAAAACCATTATCTAGTAGTATACAGGCGTAACAATCGAGTTTTACGTGTCAGGCACTGGTGAAGAATACATTGATCTTGACCAAACACAACTATAATTTCTTGCCAAGGTCACGAAAAAAAAGACGGACCTGCTCTAGTAGAAGATGACACCGTGGGCCCTGTCAATCTTTTCCTTCATTCGCTATTTAGCCAAGTGGATGTGGCAGTCAATGGAAGGATAGCTTCCTCGGCAACGCCGACCTGCCCTTATCGTGCTACGATCAAAACGCTGTTAAACTATAGTTATCCAATAAAGGTGGATTAATTGACTGCAGTGTCTTTTAAAAAGACACTGCAGGCAAAATGGATGCTTCTTACACTGGAAAACTTGCTGCCACGGTAAACACGGGGCTAAAAATGCCAAGTCGCTTCAATAATGGAAGCAAACAGGTAGAACTGATTGGACGACTGCACAGTGATATTGTTTTGTCAAGAAAAGTATTTACTCAGTGGCGTGGACCTACGTTTGAAACTAACACCGAGTAAAGATTCTTTTTTCCTCATGTCATCGGGACAAGATCCAGAATACAGAGTCATATTACAACAAGTCTCGTTGATCGTGCGAAAAGTCAAAATTGCGCCATCTGTTCTCATTGCTCACGCTAAGGCACCAGAGAAAGACACGAATACACCGTTCGTCGGGCGTAAAACAAAATTATGTTGGTTCCAGCAAGAAATTTAAGTCTCATTGAGGATCACGTGTTCTAAGGGCAACTGCCGAAACGCATTGTCATAGCGTGCGTAGACAGTGACGCGTTTAATGGATCTTAAACCAAGAATCCGTTTCACTTCAAACACAAAAAATAAATAATTTAGCACTCTATGACGACGTTGTGCAGATACCGACCAAGCCTCTAAAACCAAATTTTTATGGAAATAATGTCCGGTCCTAATTTACACTAATTCACATGAACGCATGAAAATTATTGTGAGGAAACCGTGGGTATAAGTCGAGAGGACTACCCTGCAGGGTATACATTATTTGCTTTCGATTTTACCCCAGACCTTTCAGTTAGGTAAAGAAGGTGATTTGCGTCTGGAGATGAACTTTGCAGAGACACTACCCAGAACTATTAACGTGATTGTGTGTACAGGATTTGACAACGTGATCGAAATCAACAAAGTCGGCAATATGAGCTACGATAAGTAATGGATGGTGAGCAGATAGCGAAAATTCTGCTCCGTGACCCTTTTGTGCAACCCACATTTTATGGTGTATTTTTCTCTGATCACCCCCCCCCCCCCTCAACTGCCAGTGAAGCAGCGCCCGGCTGCCCTCGTCGCATACACGGATCCAAGTCGTAGTTCCAGAAAGCACTGGATTGCCATATACCTACCAAAGCGAGGTCTTGTGGAATACTTTGACCAGTACGGAAAACCGCCCAAAGTCGCTTGTATTCGAACATTTTTAGTCAGAAATGGTGATTCGATTGAGATGAATACAAAAGCACTGTAAGGACCTTCATCGTCTCTGCTTGGACATTATTGTATCTATTATTTCCTTCATCGCTGTAGGGGCCAACCTATGAAAGCCATTACGGGAAGATTTGATACCGATCAAAATAAACAATAGGGATTTTTTTGAATTCACGACCCGTTTTAGGAACATGTAACTACTTTGCTTCACTATGCTATCTTTTTCAATTTTCATAAAATATATTTATATTTTGTGTGCCGTGACATATGTAAATATCTAGTGCGGTACCGTGAATGTTTTGCTGTGGTAGAGTAGACGAAAAAGAGAGACGCAGTCTCATAACGCCCATTAACGCCTTTATGAGGTCAGTACCACATAGGCTGTGACCAATTTTCTCATTAGAGAATTCGCTCACATGAAAGTTGGACAAACTTTTTCTGTCCTTCAAGTCTCTCCTTGTTTTACAACTGACAAAAAGCCACATTCTTGCACATTTCATAGTCCAGTGACTCCCTATACTTCTAAGGAAATCTGAACTTCCACTCTTTTGTCGGGCTGTGAAGACCTGGTAGAAATTCCAAGGACATTTCGTTGTTTGCAGTTCTCCATTTTAAAAAAAAATCTGCCAAGTCGTGACGCTATCGGCCAAGTCATGACGTCCACTTTCAAGGGGCAGATTTTTCTGATGTGGTGACTGAAACAATTGATCGGAGAAAAGAATCATGGTCGGTTGCCTTTTTACGTTTTCAGGCGTTGGTTGGGGCCCTAAAGACCTTACCTGTAACGTATGAATCCGAAATAAATAGTGCAGGAACAGGTCGCACCTGTCTCCTCGTCACTATGACATGTACTAACCAAAGTAGTGCATGTTACAAAAAAGTGTATCTTTTGTAATATTAATATGAATAAACAGAGCTGCACTCAAAAAACATTCTTTGTCATTTTTTGTGTTAGTTATGTCGCATGCATTAACCTTGTTTGCGTCCCATATCCACCCAATAAGCTTCATCCTTATTCACCCATCATAAGGATATTTAGATGTTGCCTGGCAGCAGCCCTTCACCCCCAAATGGTAATTCTCGCAATCTAAGACCTTCAGCATAACTTTCTCTTTACCAGTTTAATATCCCTTTGAACTTAACCCAGTCTTTTCGACACTGACCTCTGTGAATCATAGGTTACTGTTGAGTATGACCGTGACCTTCATGGTTGCCTAGCCATCCAAATACTGGCTTCTAATTGGTCGAAGAAACTAAAGCTGTCTCTGACTACTTGGCTCTCCCAGTTGCGCACTAAGAGGGAGCAACTGGCACTGAGTATCAGCATTGTGACGATGTCATACCACTATGGAAGAATGCAGTAAATAAGCAGAAGAATTTCTAATATTATCAGTTCAAAATTGTACCAAACATATCACCATTTTCGATGCAAGAAACCTTAAAACAAGAAACATCTTCTTATGAGCAGATGATTCACCCCTCCCCTCAAGCTCTCAGGCAACGTCCCCTTCAATTGCACACTACAAAGAAATAGAAAAGAATTAGTTAATAAGAATTTCTAAACAAATTATCACTTCAACGCCTTACCATGAAAGTTGTACGAAAGATAACACCAGTTTGCATCTAACTAACGCTCTTACGCAAAAGTTTCTCAAAGATTAGGGGTGTCGTCCCTCCTTCTTAGACAGTACCTCTTGCCATACGCACAGAAAAAACGTAGGAAAAAGTCACTGAATAATGAAAAATTAGGGCCGTAGCCTGGGCAAAATCTCTAGGGATCAGTTCATGATACTAAGTGGAGCACTAATTGATATGCCTGCAGATAGTTAACTCGTATTCAGGCGGACCCTTCCTTTTCACATGTTCTGGGTACCATCGTGAATGGGGTACTGAGGGGAGGTACACGTAAGGTCTAGCTTAGGTTCAAAGTTGTACTATCGTTGGCAAAGCTTTGAACTGATCATATTTTTACAAATCGACATTATTCAGTGATATATTATTCATATTTTGTGGCTGCGCAAAACATAAGAGGTGCTTTCTAAGAGAAAGGGACGACATCCTATACTCTTTGAGAAATTTTTGTCTATGTGAGGAGGCTTGGATGCACAATAGTGCTATCTTTCTAGAGCTTCGCAAAGCGTTTAATTGATTGTATGTTTAGAAATCCTTATTTATTTATTTAGAGATTTTTTATATCCTGTTAGGGGGGGGGGGAATTGAAGGGGATGTTGCCAAAGGAGAGGGATTACATCTCTGTGTGAAATGATTTTTGTTCTCAGTTTTCCTAGATCTAAAAGGGTGTTATCTTTGGTGAAGCTTTGGACAAATGATATAATCTAAACTTTTAATTATTTACTGAATTCTTCGGCTGTTGCATGCATATCACCCCTACAAGAAGTCTGGTACGAAACAGGGGTAAGCATGATCAGTTGGTGCGTAGTCATAACGTCGGTCTTGAAAAAAATGGGGGGAAATGACACATTTTAGACCTTAAAAGTTGCATCTAAGCATCCTTTACTTTTACATCACATTCTTTAGCAACAAGTTTAGATTTCAAGAAGGAATTTGATTTAAAGATCGTGTGACATGCCACCAAAAAAAGCTGTTTCCCATTTGTCAGTTAAATAATTATGTCTCTCAATCAAAGATCCGTTAGAATTATTTCCATATCTTTTACCGTTCTCAAAATAGATGTCTTCAAAGTTTGATTGTTTCCGAAGAAACTCATGTCTATGCACAAATAATGATGAATCTGTGTTAAGATTTCTTTTGTTAACTCAACATAAACTATCTCTTAATTACTGATCAAATAGATCATAGTTTGTTGAGTGATACCAATATATCTGAGGGGAAGAATTTTAACTTTCAAAATAAACCCCTCCGGGATAACAATGCTACCAGTGTCCTTGAAATTAAGGTTGAAAAAACAAAGGCTAACATGAGACGTATAAGGTATGTCCATCTTTCGATGTCACATATTTGCATATTGAGCTCGTGTTTATTCATACTACAAGTGTGAAATAGAAATTACCCTGTAAAATGGTCAATATTTGATGAATTGTAATAGAAATTGCGGCTTTATTCTAGATAGTTAATGCTTTTTACAACAAATATCCAACTATGAAATTTTCATGTCACACGACCTTTAAAGGGGGACTGCAGTCACCCCCATTTGAATTAGTGTACTAGGACATTCTATTTCATGAATGACTCTTGAGAACCGTGTTACAATATGTTTCTTACTACATGAGTGGGGGAATTTACGTATAAACCCTGGTTTAAATATGCAATATTTATGATCTATCATATGATGAAGGATACTTGAAGTGAAATAAGGGGACATTTGTGAGATTAAGCTGTTGATCAACATACGTTTGCGAAGACTGCTTATGCCCTTTAATTTAAAAGTTACTATAAGATCATTGAGTTTGGATAATAAGTAAAGGTGATCATTGCCTATTTTGTCCTATTTTGTCTTTAGCCAGTTGATATGGTGGTGTATTCAGGCGAAAAATAGTTTATTCGTCAGGTGGAGAAACCGACATGAGAACCCGTCCATGGCGGGGGTCCGGGGATCTCCCCGGGAAAATTTGGCAGTCCGAGAGATTCTCCCTTTTTCGGAGATAGTCAATTGTCTCCAAAACTTGAACGGAAAAAATTTTACCGCCATTTTTAAATTTACCCACAATGCTATATGGCTTGGATAATAAAACACAAAAGGCTTAACATTTGAAACCCTTCTTGAAAATTACTACCTGCCCAGGACAGTTAAAATATGCATATTCGTGGTCCTAAATATCTTATCTACAATTTATCCGTGCACTTATTGGGAATCCACCGTGTGCATTTTGAGAAAATACCGATTAAATCATTGACATCTCTCAATGACCCTCATTTAGTACAGTCGCATCACACACCGTGACCGTTATTGCGTGTGATCGATAATTCGTGTTCTCACTGAAAGCATGTGTACACGGTAAGTCTTAGTTTAAAGTCCCTGTAGTAGGCCTATATTGCATTATAAAAAGTTGCCCAGGCTGGCTTAAACCATTATAATTACTTACAAACCCAAATGCAGTTACCGCCAGAAAAGACACGAGTATAAATCCTGCCCACGAGAAGCTCAGACCTATACGAAGCATCTATGTGTGCTACCAGTGTTAACGTTAAACATTACACAGACTATAGATATCCTCACTAACTCTAAACTGAAGCAGTGTGACTACTGAATGAATAGTTATCAAAAGAGAACACAAATTAACTTGCGGCAACTAAACTCATGCACAGGGTTAGCTCTTACAAGTGTGGGTAATCTATTCACACCACAATTTATATTGAAACGGTTTTCGACGAAACAACTGTTTATTCGCTTTGTTAACCCCACTGTTAGTGTTACAGGACAATTCAAGTTTGTGTAAGAAACTACTGTTAGGAGAATAAGGCTTTGAATATTTATCAAACATTTTACGTACATTATCTCCATTTTCGGAGACAAGAAGTATCTCCGAAAACGGAGATTCTCCCGGACTGTTTGGGGAAAAAGAATGCCTATATAAGATTTCTCAGGGTATGGGGGCCTTAAAATCATAATTTGTACAGTGGAATTTTCAGCATTTCTGTATTCTTTCTCAAAAAGGCCAACTTTCATTTACAGTTTGGATATCTTGGGGGGGGAGTAGCCCCCTGTCCCCGCAGGCTACGGCCCTGCAAATTCTTTAGAGAAAATCAGTTCAAAGCCTGCCAAAGATAGCACAGCAAGTTTTGCATCTAACCCCGGTCCTATATGTAACCCCTCCCCGGGACACCTTCCACTAGGATGGCACCCATGCAAAAGTAAAAAAGGAAGGGTCTATCCGTGTGTCAACTACATATAGGCACGTCTCTTGATGCTTCGCTTATATAGTGTCATAAACTTCCCCCTAGAGATTTTACCCAGGGGATCCTGCATGCATACTTGCGGAGAAGACGAAGTTTTACCCAAATTAAAATTTTGTTGATTAAGGTGAATTCCGTATTACCGTCTTTTCAGCCTTAGCCAATATTTTAAGTTACTATGACAGCTGACCTGCAATCATCGTTACGAAGAAACTCCTCGAGGCGTCCCTGGATCCCCCATGAGCTTGAGTAGAGGTCTTGTGCTATCCGGCGGTTTCTCTGGGGTCATTGATTAATGTGGTCTGAAAGCTTCCCCATGACCAAATCCTAACTACACTCTTGGCTCAGACTTTTATTAATGTCTTCTCCTATTGTCTTGCAGAATGACGACGGACCACACCGTCACCATCGATTTTTGGAGCGAGGAGCCCTTCGAAGAACGGCCTTGGTACTATGAATGGACATGGATGCAGATTTTGACCATTACCATTCTTACAGTCTCAAGAATAGGATTCGGTATCTTAGCCATGTCTATCAACACGGCTCTGCTTATCTGCCAGTTAAAACAGAAAATGTTCCTCAGAACTCATTTCATATTTGGAATTACGCTTACAATTGCTCAGATGTTTTTCGCAGTATCTTTACTCCTGGAGACAATTTGGTACCTCTTGGGATTAATCCCCGTACCTATCGTGTTCCCCTCCCTCACAGTTGCATCTACATTGCTGTCTAATTTATCTATGATTGCCGTTGCCGTGGACCGATATTTAGCGTTGTATGCCATTCCTTTTAAATACAAGCAGGTCATAACAATCAAGAAGTACAGTCTCATAGCCGTAGGAATCACCATCTTGTCCATTGTCACCGGCTTTGCTTTAATGTACGGGCTCTCTGGTGATTTCGAAAATTCCTCTTTCGCTCTGTTTACCTTAGCTGTTCCCATGGTTATGATGAGTATCACTGCTACGATTTACATCACCGTCGGGTACTACTTGACCAAATCTCACAAGCGTCTCGAACTAGACGCGGAGACAAAATCGCGACGAGTTCGCCAAACGCGAAAGATTATCCTTACATTTGCAGCCATGCTGATTAGCGATGTGGTGCTGCTTCTGCCGTTACGACTTTACACCTTCTACCTATGGTTTGAGTTCGAGCCTGCGCCTATAGCGTATAACACCTACAAAATAGTACTTATCTCCAATGTGCTATATGATGTTTTCGCTATTAACTACCTTATCAATCCGATAATTTTCTGGCGTCAACTGATTGGAAATATTTTACCCTCACTTCCGTGTCGACGCAAGGAGAAAGGACTCAAAATTTCGACAGCGTGGAAAACGAAACAAACTTCGTCATGAAGAAAAAGTTCTTCTTATAAAGCATAATAATTCAAAAGTATTGTCAGTATTTGCTTCTGGAAAACAACTGTGTGTCTATCTTTTACCCCAAACCGCGCCCTCAAGCACTTCCCTTAACCTGATCTCAAACCTTACCTCAAATCTTACCTCACCAATGGTCATATTTGCCGTCGTTTCTTTTGGTTTAGTTTTTATTTTAATTATTGTCCCTTACGAACAGCATCTGGCATGACCTCCCTATTGTATGACTGGAAAAGAACTTCATCTCCACCCCAACTTAACCTCATCCAGACCCGACCTCAAACCTTGTCACATACCTTGCCCCAAATATGGTCATTGCTGCCACAGTTAAAAGAAATATGTGAATTTCAATTATTACGCCTTACGAATAACATTTTGCACATTCGTATTTGTAGACTGGCGTTCGAACAGGTATGATCTTTAGAAGGCGAATCTCGCCGGTGTTCATCCACGCTCATTCTACTACAGAGTCCTCCATGAGCCAATTGGCTCCTGACCCTCAAACGTTAAACTTAAAACTAAAACTTAAAGTATTTCGGGCAAAGGCGTATGAGGCGGGGGATGGGAGCAGTCTCCATTTTTGCAGAATGTAGTCTATGCTAGGGCAGAATATATACTCTTTTTCCTGCAAACTTGTTTAAAATTTCGGTTAAAATTGACGCAGCCTACAATTATTGAAAGTGGATACGAACTCTATTGATACCAATCGGTTCTAATGTATGTTGTGTAATTAAGGATGAGAAATACTTAACGTTTAGTCTAACGAATGGCATTTAGTCTTTAAAGTGTGACGTAAGTCGTACAATATTGATTGATTCGCCACAGACGTGAAATGCCATCTTAGAAGGATAATATCATGTACCATTCACAGAAAATCAGTCTACCCCCGTAACCATTTTGAACAAATTTGGTTGTCTTACACTGTTGGCGCTCGATGACATCAGGACGTCATTCTGTTCATTTTCAATAGGCAGATGAGCCTATACAGGAAACTTGGTCCCAGGTTTGGAACAAGCCTGTAGCCAAATGGGGAGGGGTAGGAGTGGTCAAGGGGTGCCCCAAGACAAATTTACGCCCCTGGAAAATTAAAATTGCAACTGCCTCAATACATTTTAGTATATCTAGTCCCCTCTAAAAGTATTTCGCTCCTTCAGTAGGTTCAGTTTCGTAGTTCGGGTCTCTGGGGTGTTTTTGAACAGAAAAGGCGTGTTAGGTACGTTTAAGTTTTAGTTGGTAAATTTTAAGGCCTATATAGAGAGTTGGATGGTTCAGGGTCCTAATCACCCTAAGATACCTTCCGGCGGCACTGGCAAAGTACATTAATATGCATTTGCGGAGGGGATGAGGGGTATTCTAACTTCGAATAAGGGAGACTGCATTTATCCTCCCTTAAGTCGTAACATCAATGAAATGACTTCAAGGGTGGGGAGGGGATAATATTAAGACAATTTAAAATCGAATTCAGCCATGCTGTATGAGAGCATTAGTATTTTTTCCTCAGACTGCGAAAGTGTGGGGGGGGGGGTTAGTGGCGTAGCCAGGATTTCTCTCGAGGGGGGCATGCAGTTTGTTGTGTGATCACCAACCTGGGAAGGAGTCTAAGGGGGAGAGTTATCCTCAACCCTTCTGAAATTTTTGAAAAACTAGGTGTCCTTACATGTAATCTGGTGCCACATATGCTAACTTTTAAAGAAAAATTTTCTGTTAAAATATTTACGTATAGGTATAAAAAAATCGGCATCATTGAGGGGGGTGTATGGCCCAGTTCCCCCTAATTCGCCACTTAGGGAGGGTGGGAGGTGAGGTTTTGTTGCTTTGGGCTTTAGAGCATAAGGTTTTATGAGGACGAGGGACTGGTACGACATCCTTTCTTCGGAGCATTACCGACCTTGTCAGTCAGTGAACAACCTGTACAGATCTGGGTGGGAAACAGCGGGACGCCTCCCTGCAAACTTTTGCAGTGGGAGAGAGGTTGTACTTGATCTTCTCACAGTACTTTTTAGAACATTGTTGAAATAGGACGGAAATTGCATTTGCATCAGTCTGATTTTTAGAATCTTCTGGTGACAACACCCCAAACATCAGTCATTCTGTTTGCACTTTTGGCGCTCTAGTGGCAGGGTCGAACTTACGGCGGAGCCCACCGGGGCAAAGGGCCCCGGGCCCCCACATTTATGGGCCCCCACTTTTGGGTGCCCCAAAAATGGAGACATAAGATGCCTTACCGACAGTTAGTCCGTCCGCCGATAGTCAACATGTAAAATAGAGACCTTTGTTCGGAATTCCACACTGAACAAACATTGGATTTCCATAAATATATGGGCCTATGAGGGCGCATGGTCTTTATTCTACGATATTTGGGTAACTTCTCACACACGAGACACCACAAACCCCAATGGATTCAGTATTAACAAATGTAAATTCTGTCGGTTTTGCACAAAATAAATTGGCACCCCTATAGATATTTGGATGATGTTCTAACTATTAACCGCCGATCATGTGATTCATGCCCACTCCACTGTGACACTATGAATAAATGTGAATGTGCAAATATGAATTATTCCATTTTAATTTTCACGTAGTTAAACTCTTAAGTCACCATTCAATCCGAAGAATTAAAGTGGCATGACCTGTGCACAATGTGCAAATCGAATTCCAAGAGAGCATGAATATTATTCACTAGGCCCAGTTTATTCCATCCAGTGTGTCACTGTGATTAATGATGTATACAGTGGTGCTACTAGGAGGGCTTAGAAATAAGCTTTTCCTCTCTGGAGCTAAAACAACTTCTGACAACCTTCATTTTGAAGCTTTCCTGGAGCTCATGTTTTACCAATGTCTGGAAGTGTTTTCAAGTTTTCAAAGAAACCGCTATTACTTGCATGTAACAAGTTCTAATCGTCTTCGAACGTTACTCGTGGATTTAGTAAAAGAAATTAAAAAATAAGAGACAGGAAATAAGACAGGGAACATTTATTTGGTTTAAAGCAAGGCAGTAGGCTTACTTAAGTTAGCACGGTGTGGTCATTCGTTCTGTGAGAAACTTGGAGGAGACGGAGGAGCTGGAGGGGTTGGGTGCATATGACAGCTTTGGATTGCCCTCATTGGTATTGATTCCTGGAGGGCCATTAGAAAAAACAACTTCAAAAAAAGAAAAAAAAGTTCATATTAGTTGTGACAATAGTCAATGTTCAGAACATGAGATTTTAATATTGAAAATGTTTAGATGCAACTGACAGAAAATTTTCACATTTCTTACACCAATATTAATAGATACAGAATGATAGACAATTCAAAAGAAGATACTACAGAAGCTTTTTTCAAGAAATATATGGCCCCACAAGGAGAAATTCAGTTATTTCTTGAACAAAATAATTTGTTCACCAGAACGTTCAAAGATTCAAATGATGCAACCTCCATTACTCTTCTTATGCATAATGTTTTGAGGAAATATTACTTTCGAGTTTTGTTTTTGAGAGTTCATTGGTGAGTCTGAACGGTTTTATAATGATTCAATGTATTTTCTTTGTATGCCATGTTGGTGAAATTTAAACACAATATTTGCCTTTGAGGTAAACGCTTGATTTGATTACTAATCACTTGACACTCGTACCCATAACATTTAATGAGGGAATTTCTTCCATGTCAGTAAACAGGTCTAGTCAGTAGTAGGCGTGTCTTTCGTTGGGCCATACACATGTACACCCATCATCATAGAGTAACCCAGATTACTTTCTTTCTGTAAATTGTAATCAATATGAACTGAATATGAATATTCAGGAGAAGGTGACATTGAAAGAGTGAGATTAAGTTCATAAAGTGATGTTATTCAGTCACGAATATTTAAAGAAATTTCACGCAAACTGTAAGCATTGTACTTATCAAATAACAATAACCCTGAAGAGTGCGTGCCACCTTTATATAGTAATTTGATCATAATTACAGAGTAAAAAAAAAAAACAAAAAAAAAAACAAAAAAACAAAGTAGTTGTAAAATGATATCGAAGGTGTAGTAAGTTTGAATTTTTTGAGTCTTTCTTCATTAATTCGAATCGTTTATAAAGCAAATGCCCTTGAACGTTTTAGTCGAGAATTTCTGTCAACAATGGAAATTACCGTCAAGAAATTTATGTATGAGACTAAAGGTTATATTACTTTCAAAGCAAAGAACTGCCACTTTTTTTTATCAAAGTTCTGAAAAGTATATTCAGTCGGTTCTGAGACTGCATTTCGGATACAAATGAATGCCCAAGGATAAGTTAAGACAATGGGTAAAAAAGCATTGTAACTTTAAGGTCTTATAAAGGTAGTGTTTTCCAGCATTAATTAGAATACTTATAACGAACATTCGTAAGTATGATTTTTTATTTCATAATTAAACCGACTGAAGGATGTCAAAAGTTTCATCTTGATTGAACTCTTGAAGTGTGATAATACCGAAGACTTATAAGTGGTTATGGCATTTCGCCTTAACCTTCACATGATAACGAAAACGGTATACTTCTCGGTGTATTTTAATATTGTTCTGCTCTTTCTAGTTGGTATATGAGTGAACCTAGGGAGGTAATATCACCTCCATTGTGGACCATGGGTAATTGAGAGTGTATCTGTTTGTTTGTAGTGTAAAAAGCTGTTGGCAATTATCTTTATGATGAACCATCTGTTTGTATATTGTACAATGCAAATGAAAAAAGTGATATCAGTTCTTAGCTGTTTCGACCGACTATACCTGAAGTGCCCGATCTTAAGCGGTTTTTTGGAGCGTTCTCAAGATAAACCTGCTCAAAGTTTGATGGTTTCTGAAGAACCTCATTGTCTATGCAAACATAATGATGTGGAGTGTTGCACAGTGTTAAGATTTTTTTGTTAAACCTATATAAACTATTTCCTTATTACTGATCAGATAGTTTACAGTTTGGTGAGTGATATCAATATTTTTAAAGGGAACAATTTTAACTTCCATGATAAATCCCTCATGGGATACCAATGCCTCAGGTGTTCTTGAAATGGGGGTTGCAAAATCAAAGGATAGCATTAGCCATATTTGGTATGTCCCTTTTTCGACTCACAAATTTGCGTGTATAGTTCATGTTTATTCATGGTACAAGTGTGAAATAGAAATTTGTCTGTAAAATGGTCAGTATTGATGGATTCTGATGGGAAATGCGGTTACTTTCTGGATTTGTAATGCTTTTTACATCAAATATCCAACTATGGACATGACAACCTAAGTGTGCCTGTTCACTGGCAGAGGACGGGCATGCATACACACAATAGTATTGCTGCTTGCAGGTCCTGTAAGCTGCTAGGATGGCGGTTATTAAGTAGGTGATGACGTCAGAGCATAAGGTCTATAATTTTCTCTCATTCAAGTCGTTTAAGGTTTCGTGTCCATTTCCAGACTGTGCTTCTTAACATAATCCCGATTTTCATCCGTATGTATTGTACACATCCAAAGAGTCTTTTCATTTCCAAACACATATTTATTCTTTAAGCATCCACAGGTTTACAATTTTATCGACCAATCTGTTGCCTTTTTGTCCACTCACTGCTTTTGTCCACCAATATATTTATTCTTTTTTAGCGACACACGCAGTTTTGTGGACTTATGAGCTGTACATATCCTTTTTTCCACTCACAGCTTTGTCCTTTGTCCACCCACAGGTTCACTATATTGTCCACAGATGCCCTTTCTTTTTGTCCACTCTCAGACTCAGGATTGCCTTTTTCACTTCAGGATTTTCTTTTGTCCT
>WURT03647572.1:0-19335 GCA_009936505.3 Holothuria glaberrima | reverse complement strand
GCAGCCAAGGATTAACGATTAACCTGATAAGATGGTGTTATATGCTCAGTAGTGTTGTATGAATTATTTGATGATTTGATGATCTTCTTCTTATTATTCTCTTCTTTCTTCTTAAGTAATCCGAATTTCCAAACGCATTTTTTTCTTTTGTACCCCTATGTTTATGGGGGGTCTGCCTGTACAAGCTTGTAAGCTTTCTTCAGACCTCCCCCACAATATAGTGTTTATGTAAATATTGCAACTTAAGTATGTATTTATAATAGTGGAAATCTTTCTCAGTACAATACAATACAATCCGTAAAAGTTCAAATCCCGTTCGATGTGAATACACGCTGAAATGACAGTCTCATCATGAAGCTATTACGTAGTAGGCCTACGCAGTAGCTCCATGGTCACTCTTTTTAACTTAAGCTGTTCTTTGTTACAAGGGCGTGGAACCGTCTTCCAAAGTTGGGGGGGGGGACTTTCACCATTTGCGAATAGCTATCCTGGGGAGGGGTCTAAGGGGATGGGGTGTCCCCTACCCTTTGAAAAATTTTTGCTCACGTCAGATGGGCTAGATGCAAAATGGTGCTACATTTGGTGCTAAATTTGAATTGAATATATCACCAAGAATACTTTTTAAGAGAGTTTTTTTTTTTTTAATTTTGCTTGCTTAAGTGAATTTTTTACTCAGTCCAGGGTAAATCAGAACTACATTTCATGAAGTGAGTGAACAGTGAATTGTTAGACTTTTCACCATTATCGAATCGCAGTCCTGGGGGGTCCCCCTCCCCTTTGAAGAAAAAGTAAAATTGGAAGGTATCTATATGGCAAATGGTGCCATATTTGGGCGAAATTTAGCTTTTAATATTTAGTTTCAATTCGTAATCACAGTTTTAGTTTTCATCATTTTTAAAAAAGTGGGGGGACTCTTTGGCGATGTCCCCCTTCCAAAAAAGTGCGGAGGACGCGTCCCCCCGTCCCCCCAGATCCACGCCCATGCTTTGTTACATCTGCTCGAGTAAACAGTGACTTTGTTGCCAGATAAAAACATTGTGGTTAATGCTTCCTGTGTAATTAAGTGATTTCTCTCAGATTTCTAAATGCTAACATTACAAATGCTTGAGTTAGCTACAAAAAACGATTAGTTTCAATAATTTCGCATTTTTATGCAGCTGAGAAAAAACGTTTATATTTAAAATAGACTACCGTAGGACCTAATTACAGGCAGAGCCGATATCCGAGTTGGGCCTCGACCTAGTGCCTTTTTCATTTCATTTCATGTATTTGTTTCTTCACAACAGCAGATAAACACATGTATATACAAGGTAAAGTTAATTTAATTTACATAATCAAGCAGTTGTGAAAGGAAGTGCTCTAAAAAGATAGAAATCTTAACAACGTAGAACACTCCCTGTACTTTCTGTGGAAGCAAACACGTACAGAAGGATAAGCGATGTTTATTGAGAAGCGGCGGAAATGGGGAGTAAGTCCATCGGCTGTTGAATACAGCCCATTACAGTATTTCAGCCGATATTGCTTAAATTTTTAAGTTTAAAACCTCGTTTTAGTACTAATAAAAGAGTAACGTATTGTAGTGAAACAAAAAAAGATGAAAATTGAATGTGGAGGAGATATGCTAAATGTTCGTCCAGTTCGTGCCAACCATGCTTATCTGTCTGTGTAAACAAAATGTGTTATCCGAGTTGGGCCTCGCTTTATCCGAGTTGGGCCTCGCCGGATGTCCACACGTTCTGTGGTATCGTCTTGGCATGAATTAACATAAATACGTGATATCTTACGGTTGACGTATTACGCACTGCGGAAGCTGTTATTACGAAAAATTGAGCAAAACCCAGTATTTTCATTTTCCTGCACCAGAAAAATGACGTGAAGAATAATGATTATGTTTTTAAAAGACGTTTTTCTTTATCTGATTTCAATTTTAAGCACCCAAACCAAACCACTAACAATGATTTCCTGCTGGCGGGCACCTCACTTTTAATGTCACGCAGTAACACAAAAAAAAAAGTTTTACTCTGAAATCGAGAATAGTTTTAGCCATATCAAATACAGCTAGACCATCACTAAGGCATTCAAATAGCTCAGATATGGGAGCTGAGCATATATATATATATATATATATTTATATATATATATATATGTGTGTGTGTGTGCGAGCTGTGTAATGGATGGCCAATTTGTGGTCACGTTACGGGATGACACGTCACACCGTAACATTTTAATCACTCTTTAAGTCATGCCATAACTGTTTGAACTCTGTCTAACTTATTAGCTTTTTAGAATATGTTACTAAATATTGTTTTTTCCACTGGAATGAATAAGAAATGTTAATGGTATGGCCTTGTAGTGGCTGTAAGTTCATGTCAAACCCAATTACAATGGTAGCATTCATGGACAAAACCGCCATTACATGAAAAAAGATTCTTGCCTATTACATAAAGTTTCAACTATTTTACATAGTTAAGCGTTGTATACATATGGAATAACAACACGTCCATTCATTGCCAATGACAAACGCATGCTAGCCTGCTCTTTGTACTTCTCCCCTAATCATATTTTCACAGCCACCCACCCCTTTGCCATTTCCCTTTTCTGTTTCTCTCATGATACTGTTGTGTTGGGTTGGCGCCATGCCTTGGTTGCTCACAAAACTTCTCCAAAAATATACGAGAAAGACATCAATTCTGATTCAATTCATTTTTTTAACGATTCTCTACTGAGTAGCTTCAGTTGAAAACAAATCTAGTTGCCAGCAAAAATCATTACGATAGAGAATATTTGATGTTCACTAATTGGAAATCGGTATCGAAGTCTAGAGATGTCAGAAACTTACTTGAAATATCCAAGAGGCTACTTTGAGATTGACAGTTCCCTCTAAACTACTGATTGGTCACTTCAGTTCTTGGACACAAAAATATAAATATTTAAAGTTACTTTCTCGAAATGTCCAATCAGAGTTGCATCAAATCAAACTTAGGATACGCCTGTAAATTTGATTACGTAACGCCTAGCTGTCGCAGGAAGTTTCTATTTGAGAACCGGACTAGAGGAAGTCTGCGGTTGTTACGGCTGTTTGCAGCTCTGACTATGAACAAAGGAGGATTGATGGTAAACAGGAAGGAAGTGATTCTTTGAGGCAAGAAAGCAAATATTATCTTCAAAGAAGAGGAGTAAGGAGTATTTCACGACAATACTTTAAAGTTGTGATTACAGGCCTAGAACGGCTCTTTTTGCTGACTCTGTCTTGCAATCCATATTGGTGAAGTTTGTCCGAGATGCTGAATCTGAATATGAGGGAGAGTGCGGGAACACGGCAGTGTAATGCCTGGTACTCTAAAATTGCAAAGGATTTGAAGGGATGATGTTAACTCTTATTTTAAGCTGCCTTTTTTTGACAGTTCTGTGACAGCGTGCCATAAAGTGTGGGAACAAACCTACAGTAAACTACTGCTGTACCCACACAAAACAGCACTGTACTCAAACTAGGTGACTTTGTTATAATCAAATATGAGGGCTGGTGAGAAGTTTCCAGGTGAAGTTGGCAAAGTGGAATGCCTATATCCTGCACTTACCACAATCAAGTGCATGAAAAAGGATGTACTGTAGCAAGTGAATCGGTGTAGTGTTGGCCAAAACGTGATGATGACGTTGAGCATTACAACATGAACCATTGTGAGAGGACTCAAAAACCCAAATTCTGTGGACTCATCAAAGACAGAATTCTGAACTATTATGCGCCCGAACTTGCTAACACTGGGGGCAGTTGACCCTCAAAATACAATGGTATTAAGGAGTGGGTCAGTGCTGCCATTTTTCAATCCCTTCGACAGATAAGAATTACTTGTATTTGATGTGTAATGCAGCTGAACATGTATAGTGGGACTGGCTGAGTGTGACGGCCACTTGCAAAACCGTGAAATTAATGATGGTGCAGATTGTTACTTGCAAATTTGTAACTACCCAAACATTTCTAAAGTTTAATCAGAGCTCAGGCATATAAGCACAAGTATGGTTCTGCAACAACAAATGTGACATGACCACCAAAATTTAGTCTAAAGTCAATTAGACGAACTTTATATTGAAGGTTTAACACCTTCACAAACATACTAAAGAAACAATAAAATAGTTGCACCTCAGTTGAAGGAGACCAAGGTTATGGAAATACATGCTTCATTTCGGGGCTTAGGCTCTGATCTTCGTAACGTGGTGTCTTTTGCAAGGCTGTTGCACCAAGGATGAAGATATTTCAAGTTTTTTTTTTTTTTTTTTTTTTTTGCTATTTTGCTTTTTGTACCTTGTACTGTACTTTAACTGCTTTCACCAAGGAGAACTGAGATATTTCATTTCCCCTTTAATCTAGGATATTAAGTAACTATTGTAAAAGTAGACAACGTTATGAACATCATCTCATGCTTTTGTAGTATATTTCCACTCTGCTGTAGGTGCTAAAAGAGGTAAAGAATCATGCAGTATGAAGCCCTAGTTATCATCTCAAATCTCCCAAAAGAAGCAGTTTAGTATGGTTTCAAATCAGGATGGAATTGTTGCAGGTAAAAATCTAACTATTTGATTTTCGAAACAAAGACACCAATGTCACCACACACAGATAAACATATTCAAAATAAGGGAAAAGCATTCCAAAGTCAATGGTGGTTGTATATTTATCCTTCTCACATGAGCTAAATACACAAATTTGTTCTTTGTAATTTGTAAATGATGGTGCTAACATCAAGTACAATAAAAGTTTACCAAAGTTACATACTGCATGATAACAACATGAATTGCAAACATGAGTTGGTAAATATATGGACGAAGTCTAGTCGAGGCTGTTATGTAAAGTCTACCCACTTTTAATATTTGAAGGATGGTAGACTGCTGGACAACATACAAAACTTTTAATTTGCCTATGTCTTTGAATTAGATGTTGAAGGCATTTAAGATGCCAGAAATTAAGATGATCAATTCAACACTATAAACTGTAATAAAGCTGTATCCTACACAACTGAAACAATTAAAATGGTCATTCAAGTTGGACAGACTAAAATCAATTCTATCATGTAATGCTGAATGCTGTGAAAATATAAGTACAAGGTAAGAAGCTGGGTAAGTACACGTTCATGAGGTTTCTTCACTTATGTAGTAATGTATATAATTTTTACAATCGAACCAAGAAGTAAGAAAGATACGAATATTTTTAAGGAACCCAGGGTTCTTTGATTACCTCCTGAAAAATCACTTCTCAAAAGTCAACCCTTCTCCTGTTAAGAAATCAGCTTGAATAAGATGCCACTGAAGGGCAGTAAAGGCTGTTGTCAAGTACAGTACTTAGTGTTTTCACATATGGGCATACATTCACCGCAGTTGCACTACACTGAGACACTGCTCCAGAGGAAGCTTCCTGGCTCTACCCCCTTTTCCGGCTCCACTTTTTATACGACCACAAAGCTCCTCAGTATGTTCTGTAGATCTGTTTATTTATTTTGCCAGATGAGGGAAATACTATTCAAGTGCATACATTTCAAGTTTTTTTCAGTTTAGACTATCTTCCGCCCTCTTTAGAGGCTAAGAAATAGGCCAATTGAGTTTCTTGGTATTATATTATATATAATTGGTGCTTGTAGGTGCTAAATTTATCTTTATAAAGTTTGCCATAGGAGTTACCTCACCACTTTGCGTGGGTGAAATCCTGGATCCGCCGCAGTCGAAGTTTTCACTGTGTAGTTGGTCTAGTTTTTTTTCATAACATCTTCATGTTATTAATGTACAAGTAGCAAATTTGCCTGTGTTAGTTTAGCTCTACTTTCAACGCTTATATGGAATCATGTGTTCCCTTTCTTTTTCAGCAGTTTATAGTGTTGAGTTACGTACTTTACAGATCCAACAGGTTAAAAAGTTAAATCTGTCCATCTAACATGCAGGGCGATAGAACTGTGACTATTACTGTACGTACATAACCTGTATAACAGACTCATCCTGCCCTTTACATAATACATTCAACACCACGATATTGATGAACTTCCAAACTGAGCAGTACGTGCATAGGTTTAGCCTTCCACGTACAATAACTCTGCAGGGAACAAAACAGTTCTGGGTTCCTAACCTTGAAAAGAGCGATTTTGTCCCATACCTTTCTTCCCATCTTTTCTGCACCTTTTTGTAACATCCCCTTTTTTACTCCTTTAAACTTGGGGAAAATAAAACAGTGAAGTTTAATGTGCAATGCAACCAATGTTGTTTCATTGGCATAGTATCTTCATTCAGTTTTAAAAAAGCAACAGAAATCAACAATGTGTCAATTACATAAGGATCATTTTCGAGCATTTCTTTTTAGCTGTGTTGAGCCAGGGAGCTTGAGGTTGAAATGTAATTCTAAAGGCACATATCAATCATGTGTCATACTCATTAGACAAAAAAACAAGTAGCATTTGTTGGAAATCTCATAAGAGGCATGTCTTACAGTAGGTGGTTATTTTCACTTAAGCCACAATATGACAAATGAGTTGTAAAACCAATGACTTGTACAGAAATCATAAGGTACTGACGCCTTGTTCAAAAAGCAAAAAAGTAATCTTAACGAGGAGTGTACACACGATAAGAGAAAGTGGATTTAAATCAAAAGTATATTTTGGTAATTGCTCGCAAATGTATGTCCGCAATTCGTCAGTACACATACATATTTGTTACACGAGTTTGTGAATATTTTACAGCAGTATTTGGAAAGATAATTTGCCTTAAAAGGATATAAAAAAGCCTTAAATGAAGTGAGGAGTGAATTTTTTTAAACTTTAAATCAGTAAACCTAATCAATCCAATGCCAAAAAACAAGATGAAAAATAAAGAAATACATTAAATGGGTCCTAAAAGTGAAGCCATGATATCACACTTGTGTACTCCAAGATGACTTCTGGTAGAAAATGTGATTATTTCAACTGCTAATATCTTGAGAACTACCAATGGGAATTGAATGAAAATTTCACCAGAATGCTTATAATCAGTTTCTCTGCATTTTATCAAGAATAAATTTAGGGTTGCACTTTTCTTTTAAATTTTACCACATCAGTATAGAAAAATGCAAGATGTTTTGTAATGTTCAAAATTTGGGTTAGAAAATGAGGCTTGTGGCCTTAGCAAAGATCCATGGTGAACTAAAGCAATCTTAATCAGTGGTTCTATAAATATGAGCTTATGCATCATTCATACCCTTGTGTTCCACTGTTTGATCCTCAGTGTTTTTATATCAATCTTTCCTAATTACAGGTTAGGCCTGTTCATGTACTGTACTGTATATGAAACATTGAGGTACTCTAGTAGCCGTACCAAAAATGTAGACGTTGATCTATTGCACACTACATACAATAGGCAATAATTCTGACAATCTCTAAATGCTTACAAAATTCTGGAATTAGTTTTGCTATAGTATATGTTTATTGCTCTACATGCAAGACCTACCAGTATGCATGTAAATTATAAAATGTTTTTTTTTTTTGCTTGTGACAGTAGGGTCAATGAATTTTAATGGTGATAATTTTTAAATCCATTTACAGATTCCTTGGCGTATTGCATACTGCAGGCCTACAGTATGGTACTGTGCATGCACAGAACACTACACAATATCACTCCTACCTGTAACTATGAGGTCTTCATCTTATGGGTTTGTTCATTTCATTTTCTTATTTAATATACAATAACGTGGTACTGTACTTTAAAGCTGACTTATTTGCAACGCAAATATACCTGTATCAGTGTGTAGTAAAATCTGACTTGTATCTTGTAATCAAAGGGCTGTAACATAAGTGCTGAAACTACTGAAGCAACTGTACATTGCGGTATCATTGAGTAAAAGATGCATTTAGTGTCTGGAGGAGATTGCAGCTCCACGGGGTAGGATATTCTCTCTTTTCAAGACAAACTTTTGACCGTGACATCAGCACATTCCCAAAAGTGTTAAACCTTCCTGAGCCCCTCCGAAGTGAAATTGTATACAGCAGGCCTCATCAAAAACTTTCAAAGCAACTCTCCAACTGGCAATCAGCATTAAAAATTCCACTGGCCAGAATGAAATATCTATTTGCAGCGTAACTCAGTGTTTCATTGTTTCCGAACTACACAAAATTACGATCAAGCCAACAGTTGATCTTTTCACCTTTATTATGGCCTAGCGTTTGACAGAAATTGTCAGCCGAAAAACCTCAGATTTCAAGAAACTCACGAATTTAAAGATTTCGGAGAAAGAAATGTTGAGTAAGTCCAAGATTAGAGGGGTGCAAATGTAGTTTTTTTTTTCATTTTCCCGATTTAGTATTTCCAACACTTTCAGGTCCCCACACATTCCATGTACAAGTAGCAAACTTGTTTGCGTCAGTTCAGCTCTACTCTCAATGCTTACTGAGCCATGTCATCACATCTTTCTTTTTTGAGCAGTTGATCTTGTGAAGTTAGCTACAGATCCTAAAGGTCAAAGCATTTTATTCATGCGGTTAAAATGCAGGACGATAGAAATCATCACGACTCTTACTGTATGGCAGACACACACTGAACTGTACAAAAAAAGGAACAATGGACGATTAAAGTAAGGTGCAGGCACAGGAACAGAACACATTCATAACCACTTTATTGATGAAAGCCAGAACTGTGTGATATATGGCTAGCCTTTAAGGTACAGTTAATCTAACGTTGTGCAAGACTTTTGATATCCTTACCATATAAAGAGGAAGTATCATCTTTCTGGCATCCCTATATTATGTGCTTTTGCCCTCTTTTTTTTAAACATCCCCTCTTTTTAACTTTGTTTATACTTGGAAATAATAAAACAAAATTTGGCAGAATTGAATAAAATATTAGAAGTTTGCATGAAATCCTGTCACTCCACAGACTTGTTTTTCAGTCCAATACAAGCTAACAGCAAAGCAACTTAAATTGTTTCATTGGTACAGTGTTTTTTCAGTTAATAGCAACAGAAATCAACAATGTTCTGGGTCAACTACATAGGGATGACTTTTGCATTTTTTTTTTTGTTTTACATACTGTATTTTAACCTATTTTTCTAAAAGCAGGTTTGTTCACGCATCATGCGCACTAGATATAAAAAAGCCTTGACATTTGTGGGAAATCTTGTAAGAGGCATAAATGTCTCAGTGTGGTTCTGTAAACCATACATTATTGACTCAATTTAGAAATTTACAATTTGGAGGAAGTAACATTTCTGCACTGTATCTTAACATGTAGCATACTGACTGTGTTACTATTTCAAGATATGTCATGGCACATACATTTCAAAACAGTAAAAGACCTACTTGTTAGCTTTCATAAAGTATAAAGGGCCCGGCTGTATAGTTGACAAATTTAGCAAGGGTCCAGTGGCCAGAAACCTTCCAAATTTAGTGCGTAAGTCAACTGATGTAGGAATACTGTAAGAAGTGGTCCAATACCTAAAGACAATTTATTATTGGTCAAGTCTGTGCCAGGTGACAAAGTGAGGATGAGATAACTGGATTGTGAAACTTTCGGTGAATGTTTTCTAGATACTTTAGCAAAGTTACTTTCTACTCATTGTACACAAACCAAAAGGCAGTGCCAGCTGGTCAACTTAATTAGCACTCGTTAGTTACCGTATTTGTGCAGCACAGTTCCTAGAAATTTGTTTAGCAAGTACACTGTCTGTCTTCAAAGAGCTGTAGGCCTAATGTAAATGTACAATGCATATCCATATTTGTCAGCATGTAGCTGCAGTATTACTGTACAATAGGAATTAGCAGGATTCCATCTTCAACTGAAACATCACAATTAGACATTTCAGTACTCTCGACAAATACATGCCGAAGCTTCTTCAAGATACAAAGCTTAGACACTATGATTTAACGAAATGATGTTTAATATAAATGTTGGTAATACTTCAGTAAGCAGCCGCAAGTGTAAGTCCAATGGAATGCCATACCAGGACAATTAGAGAATATTGTGTTACGTTACTCAAATACACAGCATGATTTTGAAATGGAACAGCGTGTCTGTTAATTATGGAAAACAAAAGCGTGTTATAAATTGAACTAGAAGTATGATTACAGTTCTTTCAATAAAACAAGGTTCGATGGGTGTTCTGCTTTGATGTTTTTTAATGTTTAGTATTTTTCTTCCTGTTCTCCCTTTACTTCAGTGCTGGAATTCTCAACCAAGCTGAGTGATTTAACAGAGTGGTGTAGCTTGAATGAAGCCATTTTGTTGATTTTAAGGAAAAGTGATGGTAAATCTTGAATAGATCTGGTAAGATTTTATGAAGTAAGAAGTAGAAGTAGCATTGTATAGAGTAAAGACACCTAACTGAATATTCTTTCTGTTAGTATACAATTGAATTTGACATCTGAGATGACGTTACTCTCCGTCACAAGATCAAACGTTCCCTGTTACCTTTCCCAGGTGAAATGTACACAGTGGGAGTTGCCTTGTTTTAACCAGGGATATTCTTTTTCATGTTGGGAACTCTTGGAGAAACAAAAATTTGTACAAATTGATTGAGGTAAAAACAAAAACATATCTGTACCTGCTGTGTCTATAAAGGCTACGACGACTTGCGGAGGTGAAAGTAAGAATTTGATTGTTTTTCATAGCGTTAGATTAGTGCCCCTTGCTAGTGACACATTTTTCGTCAATCAATACATCGATGTACATTTTACGAAGAATATTTGATATGTATCTGCATGTACCGCTCGAGGACAAAATCTTGGGATGCGGGAAATAGGCTAGTGAACAGGTGTAACTGGTTACCGTTAGTAGCGTTAGTATGCAACTGTCTTCTTGAATAGTGTTAGGGGGTAAATCTACTTACACGGGTATCACAATGAAAATACATGCTTTGGCATGAAAAACTCAAGTGTTTTGTCCAGTATACAGCCTTCAAAATCACGCTATTCCCAGCAAATCGTGAATAACCGCGGCAATACAGTTCTACTAAATATATAGTTCTTCGGTACATACATCTGCGTGACTCATTAAATATTCATATAGTGTTCTGATAGGCGTGGTTTTAGCTAGCTGTAATGAGAACGGTTTGTTTAAAAAAAAAGCCTACAGATTTTGACCGTTTTTGCGGTTCTTCAAATTTTGCCATTCAAACTACGATTTTCAGTTACTACATAAACAGCTTCATCCATTATTAGCATCGTTAGTGTATTGACAAATAACGAAAAACATTACATCTTATGTATTTCCCTAGGTAACATTACTTTAATAAAATATGAAGCGAGGCACATTAAATACGTAATTTTATTATGAGGAAAGTTAAAGATAAACTGGGAGAAAAGCAGACAGAAGCGAGACCAAATCAGAACGTACTTCCACAGCTGATGATGACCGAACAAAAGATGATGAAGACAGATAACATTTACAAGAGGATTGAAATCAGTGTGAGGAAGGACCACGTGACATAGAGCAAAGCAATGGAGATGAATGAAGAAGGGGAAAGTAGGAAAGAAAGGGTTGATGAGATGGATGACTTCTAAGATGATGCAAAGGACAGTACCGTGGCCAACAAATCCAGGATCCGAAAGGGAATACCCTAGATATTGGGTCAAAAAGTGGGAGCACGTTCTTTGAGCTCTCAAATCCTTATCCTAGACAAAAATATTCAAACAAGAACATTACTTGAAGCATTGATTGGAATCATCACTTGTTCAATTAGGTAAATAAAAAGACTGTCAATTGGTAAAACTACTTACAACGCTGCTCTTAAAAAATTGCCCTGTTGCTTAACAGAGTGTATCTTACTTGCTATCATTTAGTTTTATTTGTACTTTAACCAAGCTGTAGAAACACCATGTCCTCATATTTATGGGGAACGCTGTGCTGTATGGTTGTACCATATTTACCTTGGCAGACTGTGCCATGTGTGGCGCTGGTAGTATCTCGTTCTTGATTTGATACCGTATTTCACAAAAAAGGCATCCATCAAATTGCAGTGTCCATAATACTGGACTACTGTTAAAGGAGTCTATCTAAACAGACAAGGTGAAATGGGGTCTCCAACCAAAGAAATCCTGTTTAATACTGTTCATTATAAACTCTGACATTCATCTGAAGATTGTTGATGCCAAAAAATGATCACAGTTACAGTTGAACCCTCCAATCGTTGAACAAGCAAGCCATGATGCATCTATCTATAAATGTTCCATAGGCCAATACATAACAGCAAGTAAACAGTATACCACTACATGCTTGTGAATGAGTACTGTACATATTCTATAGGGATCTTGAAACATAACATTTTGCACAATTTTCACGTCCACTGCCATTTAGCCCAAGTTTAAAGTCTTTGCGGTGTGTGGTTATTTACAGCAGAGGTGAAGAACCTTTTTCCTCGGGACGTTTTGATAGTCGTAAAACGCTAGCTGGCCAGAAAGTGAGGGTGCAACAAGCTTTCCCATGAAGCGCAGGCCATGGGGTTCTAAACAGGCTCTGGTGGGGCGAAGCCACAAGGTGCTTTGGAGTTTGCACATATTTGTAGGCAAACGAATGTTCATGCACTATCTTTAAATGACATTAAATCCGAAAGGCTACACAGGCCAGAAATATCACAATATGACCATTTTACTTTGTATTTATGTATGAAGTAGTAAAGAATAGGCACATGCGAAAAGTTCGCACGAAGGGGGCTGGAAAAACGGGTATTTAGAAACCAACTTTATTCCACTTTTAGCATTTAATTCATCCTTCCGAGGGACAGTCCTAATGCCCTCCCTTTCCCCTAAATGTACCGGAAGGAATAGAGTGCTCACCAAGATTCGTACTCAGTATAATATATAGATACAGGCATATGTATCTAGTAGTACACTTCTGTTCATTTCTATGTAGCCTTCCACGCAAAAATTCCAATACTACCAGAAGTAGAAGATCTCTTAATCTGGTTTGTGTCTAACGAAACCGTGGGGATATTACAGTGTGCATAATAGGGTTTTAGTCATATAAATGAGTTTCTCAGCAGTTTTACATGAAATCATGAAAGTGATGCAAGCAGGATAAGGGATGGACACCTAAGGCTAACAGATAATTATCGATTACCTTTGAAGTGATTCTGAAACAAATTTATGTATTGTCTCGTGGAACGAATAGAAAGGTCTCGTGGGACACATACGGCCTGCGGGCCGGAGGTTCCCCACCCCTGATCTACAAGGTACCAGCTCTTGGGTTGTTCCATGGATGTTGCTAATATCACTCCTTTTGTTACCGTATGTTGTAACTTGCATGCAATGGCTGTAGTTGATTCCGATATTAATCAGGACTTCCTTCTCTTTTGTCAGTGTTCGTGTGAACTAGTTGCTCTAAAAATGACATATATAGTTGGTGAATATGTACGTTGTTAAGCTATAAGGCGACGGCATGATGTACATTGCTTGTTCTTTGGCATGTACGTGGAGAAAGTTTGTTAATGTTTTGTGGCTTAGAGTTATGGAATATTCATATATTACTGCTCATATTGCCCTGTTCAACCAAGGGTGGGATTGACAAGAATAAAGATCATTGTTTGCATACATAGATTTTTGTACTTTTGGTTACAATTCCGGAGACAACTTTGAAGAAAATGCAACACCTCAAATAATATTCTGGCATATCTTACGGGCAATTTCAGAAATGGCGAAGTATTTGAAGTAGGATATTTTGAGAACGGTTAGAGATAATAACATAATTCAAACAGAGTTTTTTACCATGGGATCTTAATCTATGTTGAGTTGAATAACTGCCTTCGTTAATGTCTACATACAGTTCAAGACCAGTGGTAACAAAACTGGACCCATCAAGTCCTTGAAAGTCTAGGAATACGGCCTTATAAACGTGCTATTTTGGATGTGAACCATTGACAAATGAATGAAGAAAAGATAGTATCTCTGCTTAATCACTTCCATTTAAAATCAAAGTAATTTAACAAAGGTCCTTTCAAAAAAAAAACAGAATGCGTTGTTTGCTTTCACATAAAAGTGTCCCTATAGTTGCCCTACCGCGTTAAAAGAGAGATCTGAGCTTGAATAATTAAGTTTTGATATGTAAGTGTGGTTTCTAAGCATTCTGGTGAAATTTGCCTTGAAATCCAATGTGTGCTTCACAAAATATTGGAAGTTATATGTTGTCACATTTTCAACACACAGTTAACTTGAAGCAAGCGCATTTGATGTCATAATCTCACTGTAATGAGCACTCTTTTGTTTTTCTTTAAACATTTCGACCAATTTTTCTTCTCTATTATCCCATGTTATGGGGTTGTGAATGCATAGGAGTCTTGAGAATATTACAATCTTCAGACTCCCCAAGGGGAGCTGCTTTTGCCAACTACTTCAAGATCAACACAACAGACTAAAGTTTTAAATCGTACTCTTACCAATGGATCAAGTTGGAGCAGTTGTTTTATCTTTTAAGATCAACACCTGCCCAAATGGACAGTGGTCCCTCTGTGAATCATCTCAGAATTCACTCTAACCTTATCCCTAGCTATTTTGCAGCACAGTGCACCTAGTGGTTTTCCTATTTGTATAGATTATGAAGTGTTCCCAAGTTTTTTATACGCTGTGGGCCTTTTGTTATTTCATTTTGGTTAACCAAGTGCAAGCTTATGTTTCGTGGTACTGTTGTTGAACTCTTTATTTTTACTTTACAATTTATATGTTGAATACGTTCAATGTTTGACACAGTAGTATGCCAAAATATTGTCATAAGTTTAATGACTGTTACTACTAAAAATTTCCTTGTTAACATGTCAGGGAGAAAACAAGCCACTTATGAATTATATATCTTACATTTTGTTATATCTTTGTTTGCTCTATATAAAATGACAGAAAAAGTAAGTTCCGTATAAAAGTTTGGGTCAGTGCTAAAATAGTACCAATCTTGGGGCAGCTAAAAACAGAAGACAATGGAAGAAACAGACACTTTTCTTATATAGCTTTTACGTATTTCATCTATATTGGTGCTTTGAAAAGGACCGAATGGGAACCAATATTTAATACGTTCTAAGATTTTGTAAAGCTTTATGGTATCAAAAATAAACAAACGACCGAATAGAGATACCTAGTCAAGCTTTTCGTTAAGTACTTCGAAGAGCACTACATTAATTTAAAAGGACAGAAAAATATGACCGGTTAGAAGAAGCATTACGCCGATCTATTATGTTTGATTGCTATTGGGGAAGCATATATATATATATATACTCAATAAAAGAGGTTTTTAAGATTTGCTACGTCTGTTTGTTCAACAAAAATGACGGAATATTGAGTCAAACTGTTTGGTCATTGTTTTTAGTGACGTCGCATTATTTGCGCTGCAAAATATGACCGAATAGAAGAAGTATAATATATGCCAATTGTATGGTTATTATTTTTTTTTCATCTCTATCAGGTTTGCAGATGACCGATTAAGAAGTATTTGTGCCCGATGTATAGTTTTAAATTGTTCTCTCCCTATTGGGGCAGCAAAACATGACCGATTACAAGAAATGTTCATGCCCGTTTTATAGTTTAGTTTTTTTTTTATTGAGGCAGCGAAATATGTCCGAATAGGAAGATGCAATCGAACTTTTTTCGGTCATCATTTTTAGAGCATATGACCGTAAAGAAGAAGTGTATGTGCCTATTGTATAGTTTTCATTTTTTCATCTCTATTGAGGCAGCAAAATATGTAAGAGCAGGAACATACAATTGACTTTTTGGCCATCATTTTAGAGCACTTTTTTATTGGGGCTGCAAAGTATGATCGGTTGGAAAAAATGTATATGCCGTTGTTTAGTTTAATTTTTTATTTTATTTTTATTTTGTGGAAAAGAATGTATTGGTTATACATTTTGATGCTAATATATGGAGAGGCAATCCGTGTATCGGGCCTGCAAAAGTTCAACACATAGACATGGCTAGTTGTTAATTTAGTTTACTTGTGTAAAACGATGAATATGTATAGGGACAGCAAAAATTGACCACATAGAGACACGGCTGGTGTTGTATAAAAGGGTGAGTACCTATTGGGCCTGCAAAAACTGACCACATAGACATGGCTGGTTGTTAATTTAGTTAACGTGTATAAAATGAGGGGGCTGCAAAAATTGACCGAATAGAGGTTGTTGGTTATTCACTTGATGTTATGATATTAATAGGTAATCCATCTATCGGGCCTTAAAGTTAGTTAGATGGGATTTAACGACACACCAACACGATTGTGTTATATACTGTCACCTAGAAAAGAAAAAGGGTGCAATGTTGGGGTACAATTAACTAAAAAAATTGGGGTCAAATTCCACTAAAAGGTGCAGGCAAATGTGGGAGTCATTTCAAAAATTTCTTTACAGTTTACTTTCCTTGAGAAAGCCCAAAAAGGGAAGGATCTGTATGCTCAAATAAAGTTTTCAGATCTGACACAGCGTAGTACTTTTGGCGAATATTGGAGTATTCATAACAGTCAACGAGAATGTGACTGACGGTGACAGCACAATCACAGGGTATGCAATATGGTCTCTCATCCCCGTGAAGTGAATAGGCATGGGTAAGGTAAGTGTGATCGATGCAAGCCCTAGTCAGAACTAAATCATCTCTCCGTTTACTGGGGCTCCATGTCTCCCAGTTCCGACCGTTGGTTTAACTCAGTATAATTTGTTTTCGGGAAAGGAATCCCACATTTCTTGCCATTTCAATTTTACAAAGCCATTTTACAAAGCCTATCGTGCCTTAAAAAATCGACCACAAATACAAGGCGGGTTTTTATTTAATTCTTTAGATCTTTGGTGCGAAAGGATGAATGTCAATAGGGGCTGCAAAAATTGACCGATTGAAGGGTATTGGTTATACATTTTGATGCTAAAATAATAAAAGGAAACCCGTCTATCGGGCCTGCAAAAATTGACCAGATAGACATGGCTGGTGTTAATTAGGTGGTTTGTATAAAACGATGAATGTCTATTGGGGCTTCAAAAATTGACCGAATAGAGGATATTGGTTAAACATTTTTTTAAAGAAAATTTGTTGTACAATTTTAAAGTGAAAAATTAAATCTGCTTCCGCAACCCACATATTTGTGTGTTTTATAAAAGAAAAATAAATTTGATATGCTAGGGTAGTTTCTTCTCATCGATTTCCAGAAATGACAAAATATTTCCAGATGCGTTACATGTACAACGAAAGGAAATGATACCGCTAACCAAATACTTTGGTTAGTTGATATGAGAAGAACGATTAATTCAACTGTGATATACTATCTAAGGAACACAAAGATTTAGACTTTTTTCGCCACTGGAGTATAGGTTTACTGTTATCACTTTTCGTTAACATCAGTGTCTTTCGGGGTTTACTGTGTTTACATTTTGAAGGTTTCAGATCCAAAAACCCTGAATAATAAGATTATCGTCTAGCTAAAGTGGTTAATATTATGCTTTAATTTCTGGCATTAGATGTAGTGACGTCACAGGAGTTGTTTGCAGAGGGGGACAAGTGACTCGACGCGAATAGCACGGTAAAATTGTTTTGAGTGTTAAACGGCAAAATACGTACCGGCTTTTCCAATCTTTTACATCATGCGACAAACTATATTAGTCAAATATCCTATACAAAGGTTGAAGATGTATCGTTTTTTGTAAATTGTTGAGATCGGAACAATTTTCTTTATCATTACTTTGGTAATGTTTATGAGATGGAGTGCAGACCGTGATGACTGCACAAGAAGCGCTCCGAAATTTTGCATTAAATATTATTTCCACGACTGTATTTAGGCTCAGCATCAAGACGCTGCCAGTTCCCCAACAAACATTTTTGCCTATCAGCAAGTGAGTCTTTTCAATTTTGCAAAAAAGTTTTCAACGCCTGCTGCTTTGCTTCTCCGGGAGTTGTTATCGGAAGGCACTGATAATAAGCACAGCACCGAGTTGAGGCTTGACGCGCGTGAAATCATTGATAGTTTGAGAAGGACAAGCAAAATTTCTGATAGTTTGGTAACCATTTGTGATGTAAAATGATTAAAATAGATCCATCACTGGTCGAACACACAACTCACCCTACCCCCTACAGAAATCGATAGCTTAAATACCTTTAAAATAATTTAAGAAATTTCAAAAAAGAGAAGTCAATTTGGGCACGCCCAAATCATGTCCATGCGTGCCGGCCTCACTGCTTTGATATATCCCATGTGGGAACTCAGCTAGACTCTTACTTAAGAACCATCTGGATAGCGGTGTCATTCTCTTGCTACAAAAGAACATTTTTGCATCTATGATTAACATGGAGGAGCAAGCCACCATACAGCCAAAAATTAGTTCCAGCTTTCAGTTTTCCAACTAAACTCGAATCAACGACACCATACTTGGAGTAAAAAGACTGAAATATTTGCATGAATTCTGAAGGATGAATGTGAGCAACAATATCATTGTCAACATACAGTATTTAGCAAGGAACGCATAGATATTCCTATTACAATATATGGACTCAAAGACAGCTTTTTCTCATTCGTTGTCTTCCTTTCTTTTCCTCTATTTCTCTTTTTCGCTTGCCTTCATTTTGCGCCTCCTGGCCTGTGTAGGGAGGGGCGGGGCTGCCCCTCCCTTCCCATTTGTTACGCCACTGATTAGGTATCATATTAAAACTTAAGGTATGCCATCCTGCTTGATATCGCGCATTACAAATTTTCACAATAAGACATTCAGAAATGTTGTAGAACCTTTGGACGCCATCAACAACAGAAAGATTCTTGTACTCGATATGGAAATATTCGAACACTCATCATGAGATCCATAAATGCCTCAGTCTTAGAGATAGCTTGATTTCGAAGTTTTTCCGTTTTGACCTTAGGCAGCACACAAACAGTCTTTTAATATGGGATATTCTCCTGTTAAAACCATGGAGTATTACATTACTTATCTTTTAACAAAGAGTCAGAGCGTCGCCAATTCCTACATCACCTACTCCATAAGTCCTTGTACTCGAGGCCTGTTGGGACACACTTGTGCCACAAACAATGAAAAAAGTGAGCAAAATATCTCAAGAGTAAACCCCTGGTGAATTTCATACTTAACCCTTTCACGCATATTGGGTCACATAGAAATTAACTAGGGTTGTGTAATAGGCCACATAAGGAGATGAAAGAAGGCAAGTTGCAAGTTGTCCTCAAAGCTGCCAAGATGACTTTAACTCTAACAAGGTTTTGTTTAAAATAACAGTTTTGCTGCCACCTCAGTTGTATAAAGATACATCAATTTTCAGTTGTGGGTTTCAGGAGAGTAAGTATGTGCTGTCTTTGGAATGGGTATAAACGGAGGGGAAGGCCCCACCCCTTTAAAAACTGTACTTTGAAGGAAAAAGGTACCGTATGAACCTTTAAAAA
>WURT03647571.1:11649-39268 GCA_009936505.3 Holothuria glaberrima | reverse complement strand
CATTTTTTGCAAATGGTGGCACCCTGTCATTGCAATAAATAGCTATATCTCTAGAACGGAACAAGCTATAATAAAGCAGTTTGCTGCTACTTGTTTGTAATTTGTTGCTTTATCATATGTACATACTTAGAAAGCAGTATTTCTTTGGCCTTTAAAACCATCTCCAGAAATACTTTGAGGTGATTGAACAAAAACAGACTAAGGGGTAAATGGTACCTATTACAACATCAGACACAATGATGCAAGGATCACTGGTCTTCCTGGATGCTACCAGCTTACTGACATCTCTGTTTGCTGTTTGAAAAGATTTCATATGAAATATATGGAGATATACTTTACAAAACTCCCTAGTTTGGTAGTCCATACTGGTAGTCTTTAAACTCAGATACTTTAAACTAATGCATACTATAACTGCAAGCAATTTCCATCTGGCAAAAACTTAAAGCACAGTGGAACCCCCTACTACAAGAGGGCACCCTACATACTATTTCTTCTGTATTTTTACTTATGCAGATATACACTGCAATACACAGAACTAGCCTTGTAGTGACAAGTCACATCTAGTACAAATAATTATGTAACAATTTGGACATGCCATAAGTATCTTCTTCAGAAGTTGAACCGTGTCTGTTCTCAAAACAACCATACTCACAATTGAATTCCAGCTGACTTGCAAAATTATGTAAGATGCTTAATATGACAAATACCACAGGTATGCAATTCTAACTATTTTCTTTACACCCCCCCACTTACCCTCCCCCCATCCATTCTTTTTTCACTACAGAGGAAACAGCTTCCTCTTGCACTTGGGAGGTGAAACCATTAGCAGTAAGCCCACTTCAAATTTTTGACACAGGCTATACAATCTTACAAATCATCTCATAAGATCAACAAAACTGATAAAAACTTCAATGAAACATGGGGACTTGCATCCTCCTTTGAAGAGATGCCTATTACTTCACTGCCAAAGAAGGTCTCACTCACCTCACCTCAACAACCATCCTTCCTTTGTAACCACCTCTAAAAATATGGCTAAATTAATACTGGATGCAATAACAGCTGTGTAAAGCACATCACTATAAGGCTGTTCACAAAACAGGTTTTGATTCGAAAATCAGTTGAACCTGTTTTGATCTGCTTTGGTTTCGAAACTATCGCACAACCAAAAATCTGGTTGTTGACAGGTATCTCGTTAACAGCCGATCGTAGTTTCACCTTTGTTTCAAAATTTGATTCTACCACGCATTTCACACTTTTCCCCCACAAAGGCTGCTATCTTTTTTAGAACAAGTGAATGGGAAATCTTCAATCCTGCAAGGTATGTATGTATTAAGGCCATTGTTCTTTTTAAAAAGCCGGTTTTAGAAGCTGGAGAAATCGGTTTCTGATTTTGGACTAACCATCACAGCCATACATCACTATAATAGTGGCATAATTTGTATGACCAATGTTGTGGCCACATGAAATCTTTAACCCATTCCTTAACCTTTGTATAAATCTCCAAAATCTCTTTCATTATAAGCCATACTTTTCTAACCTCAAAAGGTTGCAAAATGCCTCAACTTCATACCAAAATTATATTTTGAAGCCTTCATAATTTTATGCATATTACAGTACAATTTTCCTGTAGAAGTATAGGTTTCACTCCATATTTTCAAACAGCCGTCAGCACTTTCAAGTGTAATGTATTTAGGCAAACAAACCCTAACATACGGTATTAAATATATAGTCCTTTTGTAACTTGCTATACAGGTAAGCACTCACTGCAGATAACAAAATTTCAAACTTATCAGGGAACCTGACTTCAAAGCCTGGTGTTCTTGCGATAAATTTCAAACTTAATAGCTTCACAGATTCAGCCAAAAAGACTTTCCCTCAAGCTTTATCATGTAACCAAGGCAACAGCTCACGATGAAAAATTTAACTTGGCTTCAAATCTGCAAACGAAGCGCATTCGGAATTTTTTATTTATCTTTGAATGGTATCTCCATGTGTATGTTCGTTACTTAATTTGGCTGTCAAGGAGCCATTATGTCAGACAAGATAAGTGCTCCAAGATACAGCCGTGTTTTGAGAACCTGTGCACTATTCTGGCACTTTTCTTTTCAGAAAGGGCTTAAATTCACCGTGACAACGAAAAGATACTCTCATCCAAACAGTCTTAGCTCTCTATTCTCAAGAAAATACTCGAGTCAACTGTTGAATTCCACCCACATCCAATTCATGAATACACATGAACTCAAAAAGGAGCTTCATATTTCAGATTCTAATAAATCATTTCAAACCATCTCTTAATTTTTTTTCAAACCATCACTTCTTTTTTTTAATGTTATGAAATGTAGTGGAATGCCAGATACCAGCTGTCATAGAGATACCGCTCGCTACTTTGCATACAATCAATGTTCGATATGGTATCTTCTGTTCTTTGAAATTCTTTTGGGTAGTTTCTTTGTCAGTCTTCTGACATCACAAAAATTTTACATGCGACAGTTTTCCGAAATCTGAAGAACATATAAAGGAGGGAATGGTTAATAGGAACCTAAAATGAATTGGATCTTTCATCATTTTAAGTCAGGTTTGCAGGCTACATATAAACCATAAGCCAAAATAATGAAGTGTAAAAACACAAGAAATGCCAACACTCTGCTCACATCAACAAAATGAAGTTCCCCTAAAGTTTTTACACTCTAAAGTGGAGAATTTTTGGGAAAAGCCTTGGGTTACATAAATGAGTCATTACACTGTAAAAGGCTTTACCTGAGCTAAACTTACTTTGATTATCCAAAGGTAGAAAATCTCATTGCAAATTTGACCCAACCCCAAGGCAGAATATTTGATCTTTAACTGTGTACCCACAACCTCCGCTTCCCACTAAAAGCCTACACATCTGGTTGAATAGATACAAAAAAAAATCTGCAATCATCTTTGTTCCTTCTCTATATCCATTGCATTCAACAATTTAACTTTATTTTTCCACCATTAAAAGAAAAAAGTTGTTACTGTTATGTCATATTTCCCCCAAACGATGAGAACAAATTCCTTTATAAAGAGGAATATTTTACCTATTTTGCTATGTAAACATTTCCACTGTGACTGGTTTCACATTTTTTCTCCTCTCTCTCGCTCCCTTTCAAGAGAGAGATTTTAAGTATCCAGACTGACAAAACAGCTCATGAATGAACTACCACGGATTATTTCTGACCTTCCCAGACAAAGGTCATGACAAGATCCCATAATCCTTTGCCACAGGGTAAGTTTAGTTTGGGCCAATGTCTACCGATTACGTCCTTTGTCTGCCTAATTGACAAATGAAGTTTATAAGGAATTCAACGAGTGAGCACTGGCCTATTTTATGAATCATTCCATAATCTATGCAGAGTGACAGGGACCCACTTTTTTCTTTCTTTTTTTAGTTGGTTTACAAATCCTTGTTCAGGTCCACAGGGGAAAAATTCAAATATTGATTTATGCAAGTCAGTTGGTCAATCAATAAGACTCCAGGTGTATTTTCATGTTTTTTCTAGGTCTTTGCAATGACAACTTATCCTTGGTACACCACCTCTCCCCATCTACATTTCACAACAGTAACATGATATCAGGACATTCAGTTTTATTTCAGGTCATATTTTTCCCCACATGGATTTTTTTGTTTTCGGACTATTTTTCTTTGCACTGTTGAGGCAAATGAAGACAGACTATGGCCAATGACCTCCAGGTTTCAATGAGAAAGTCTTTCAAAGAAAAGCCAGTCATCTACAACCATAACAAACTGGACAATGTCATGTATGGGGTTTGCAGAACTTCCCATTAACTTCAACTGTTAAAATCTGGAAGGGTCCCATGATGAACTTCAAGATGGTCAATAGTTAACATTTTCGAACACTTTTTTTCACACCAACTTATTTTGACATTTTTGAGTTCTAAATTATTGAAACCTGAAAACTGGCACGTTTTTCTATGGTTACAGTATTGTTCAGGTTTCAATTTTTCAGGTGGGGGGGGGGGGGCTCTTTTGCAATGTTCTGGAGAAAACATTGCCTCCCCTGAGTATTTTCCAGGGCTATTTTGAGGTCATCAAAGACTATTGCATTCTTTTGGTTGACATTTCTTCAGGAGGGGATGAGGAAGGTTTATGCACCATAGATACTTCCTTCTACCCTACTCACTGTCTTTCTGGGTACAGAGACATTTTTGGCTACTATGAGGATGAATCACACATTGCCATATTGTATTTAGAATGTAGTAATGCTACTTGGACGGCTTGGATTTTTTCCCCTAACAGCTGTGTCAACAACTGTTCTGTGCACAGAAACGGAGAAAAATACCCCTTTTGGTCCTTTGTACCATGATTATCCCCCCCTCCACCCTCTCTATTATGGCGGACCACCTATATCAGGGAGGGGATCACTCAGTCCTTCACCACAACTGCCAGAGACATTTATACTCCAAAGAGTCTGGATCAAATTTTTTAACAACTGGCTTATCTTTGACTTCACAATTCACGTACGCGCCAAGATTGACAACATCCCACCCTCAAGACCATCCCTCAGAATTTTGCTCATCCAATAATAACATCATCCCACACCACCCTTAGCTAAATAGATATTTGCAAATTTGTGGCACTGGCAGAAGTCAGAAATCTTTAATTTACACATCGCTTCTTCAATTGAGCAGCACGCATGCTGCTCCATCGACAGTGCCTTTCACCTCCAAATAATCATTTCCAATTTTTCAATGAGTCTTTCATTCCGGTTTCTTTTCAATAGTCCAACTTACATGCTCGTATTGTATTTACAGTTTCCACTCAGAAATCCATTAGCCATTAGCCAGATAAAGAGTCACTGAACTTCATTTTCTACCCTCAAAAGAAGAGAAAGGAACTACGACAAATACAACCAATCCAAATCTATTCTTTTTTTCCCCAACTCCGATACTGAACAGCTTAGACTTGCCAATGTGTACGAATCAGTTCTTCCAAATATAGGCAAATATTGACCGAGTCGGCAGATACACTGCAGACACAGGGAAGATCAAACAGACTTCTCAAACAAATAACCATATGTTGAAATTTTTATGCATTATGCAAACAATGACAAACAGAGATGAAATCAGCTGTGAACTGTACAAAGTTACAATATCTTGCTGGATTTTCAAATTGTTTCTCATCCAAATGTCCAGTTGCCATGGTGACAGCAGATTTCAAAAGAAACAATTTGACGCCTGAATGATGCAAACTATGGGTTACATGGTCACTGGTCATGCTTGCTATGAATCAAATATGGAAACATGCATAAGCATTTCTTTCATGTCCAAACATTTAAGTCTATAAACATTTTGCGATTCTGAATGATACTAAGTCTCCAGTATACCAGCCCAGTTTCTATGCATTCTGATTTTGAATACCTTCATTCCACAATCTTCAGTCAGTTTTCCGACATCAAATTTATCATTGGAGAAGAGGTAAACTGCATCTATAGGCTATCAACTGTGATACAAAACCTGTGAGAGGCAGTAAGGAGGTGACAAAAGGTTGGGGAAGGGAGGTAACGTGCAGATAACGGAAGGGAACGGAAGGATTGGGGTACAGGGATGGCCAAAAATTAAACAACTGAGTCCTGTGAAAAGTGTTGATGGTTAATTCCCTATCCCTGTCATCCTCCTTCTATAAGATGAGGCAGGTACTTAATTGTCCAGGCTTATCTCCTCAACATTTCTACTGGATGCAGAGACAAATGATTAAGAGATGATCAGTGACAATTAGCTTCTTTTCATCTAAAAAGGACCAAATAATTCATTATCATTCTAATATTGTGCTAATTTCAATCCCCTAACAATTACTCAAGATTTAAAATTTGAACTCTAAAACTGAGAATCTTTCTTCAGGTTTACCTTCTCACACTTCAATTTAAATATCCAATTAAATACATGATGGCCTCTAGCTGTTGCTACAGTATATACTTTCAAATTCAGTTCTAGCAAGCTCTGACACAACATTTGCCATAGGCACACACACAATGCCTCTTCCAATGTGTGACATTCTCAATATCAGACTATAACCAGCTTTGTTTCTAAACTTACTAACATGAGCTGTTTCCCAGTGTAATCATCCTTTTTAATTTACTTCTCTGTTTGCTTCTCCTAGTTTGTTAAAGATCTTAAATTTGTTTTGTCAGTCCAGGCAACTGGCAAGTAGGAAAATCTCAGCGGCTTTTCTCAAAGAAGCTGCCTGAAACATCCTCTCATATCCCAGGGAATTGAGAGGCGGAGGCACTGGTTGTCAGTTTTATCAAGTCATGGCTTACCAGCTTTTGCTCGGGCACTAGCACTTGTAATCCTGTTTGAAGTTGGATGTCAAAATGTACTCTTAAATTTGCTTTGTCTGAGTCTCTTGCAATCTGTTCTGGTAGGCTCATGACTTAATTGAAAAAGCCAAAACTGTTTGGGAGACCTGACAAAGGACTCCTCGATTGCACTTTTGTTTACACAAACAAAATTAAAAATTTAAAGCATGAGTGGGTTTCATCTGATGACTAATAGATTTTGTTAATCTCATTGCTGACTTACGACTATATAATGTTTCTACTTCACAAACCATGTGCAGAAAGTCATGTCTAGGCCAGGCTGTTGGAAAATGGTTACAAAAGTCTCAGACAGTAATTTGGAGTAAGGGGGTCAGGGTAGGGGAGTAAAAGTGGGGGGGTTGGAGTGCTAAGCTGCTGCCTTATATACTTTGCGGACAATCTAGAAGTTTCAACTTTACTACCGTTTTGTTGCTGTTTTGGTGATAAACTCCTTCACTAGTTGGAAGGCACCCAGAGGCCTCCACTGTGATGATCAAGACTTGCCAGGACCTTACAACATGTACAGTAAGAGAGGGTTAAAAAGTACATGGGAGGTGAGGGGCCATGTAGATTCAAAATTGTACCACACATTTTCAAATGATTTCTAAAATTTATGCAACCTGGGAAAAGCATTAGGCTTTAACAGTACTTGCTTACTAACACAGCATTCGGTACATAATACATTTCCACATTACACAATAGACCACTGCACCGATTCTAACAGATTATGTACAAATACACCTTGTTAATATTCTTACCATTTTTTGCCCCCAAAAATGCATCATGATGATGCAAAATTTTACCAACACACAACTCAACTAAAATTATCTAAAATTATCTTGATCACTCTCCCTCAACTTTCAATCATTGCAACAAGTCAATGGCTCTGGGCAGGTGATTCTGCATGTTTGTTGTGATATCTCAAATTGTTTCAGGCATCATCATATTTCTCTTATTTTCCCCATCTTCTCATAAACCTTATCTAACCCTTCCATCTTCATTTACCAGATTTTGTTGAGTGAAAGGATGAAAAATTGAGCATCACATGCAACGCATTCCAACGAAGATGACATTTTTGTCTTCATATTTTTTTTTCTCCCTTGCTGTCCCAATTTACGAAATGTTGACGGGGAAGACTATTAGCAATCAGCGGATACGCTAGTAATTACTCTTGGATTGAAATGACTCATAATAAAATGTCAGAATTACCACAAAAAGGTCTTCAATGAGTTTGTATAGCAAATATACCAGTTGCTAACAATATATTTGGTTTAGCTTTTCCAATCAGTTTATTTTCCACTTCCAAAACTGCACATTCTACTGGAAAATCTGTAATTGGACAAATCTTTTACAGTAAAATCAATACAAATCAACTTGAAATGATACAAAATTTAATTTTTGAGGCAAATTCTACATCAGGTAAACCGCATACCTTATGACAATACAATTTATGAGGAACTTCTGTTTTGAAAATAAACTTTATCATGGACATATTTTGGAATACTCAAATCTACAGAAGAAAATTTATTACTTTGATGTTAATTCCCCATATTAAACAAAGAAATGCAACATTTTGTATAAAGATATACAGTACTTTCTACTTTGAAGGAAGTGAATTAGAACGAAGGCAAACACATTATGGGGCATGGGAGAGCTACCTCAGACCGAGGTAGTCATTGCATAGATGGGGGGTTACAAAGATACTGTCTAAATGGGCACAGAAGACCTACTCGAAAACCAAAACACTACTAGGGATGTATCTAGGATTTTCTAAGTTCTAGATGCATAGACTGCTCTCTAAGACTAAGGGAGAGGGGGGGGGTCCTGGGGAGGAAAGATACATACAGTTTGCCTGTGGAAGATGCAAATAATAGCTGAAGGGGCTATAGCATCATCCCAAACATAGGATCATATCTCCAAATACAACTAATGACTGCACTTTGATTGACATTCAGTTAAACAATAGCTTCACTTTGATTGGTTAATCATGACTTGTGCAATCAGTTGTTTTCCCAGTTACGCCCACTAACAGTATTGTGTGGATGTAGCCTTGAGCAACACCTCCCTACCATAACTTTGTCTGGGACCTGCACTAGACAGGAATTATTGTTTTAATTGGAGGTGTGGCTAAAATAAAAGTTAGTACTTTGGAGAATTTTTACTGTCTGGAAAAGTTTGTAGAGCCTTAAAGGGAAAAGGCAGTCTCCCCAAGTTTATTTTCAAAAATTTGCTAAATCTTACAGATCTCCTCTTATTTCTCTCACAAGAATTTTCATGTTTCTGTGTAAAATCATTGAACATTGTGGGTAAACCAATGAGTTATTCTGCATAAATATAGGAAACAAGTAACAAAAATATTGTCACATGATTGATAGGAGCCATTCCTGAACTAGTGTACCTGGGTACACTACTTCAAATTGGGGGTACTGCATTTTCCCTTCAAAATGTCAACATTCCCAGTCTGTAATGAATGTCACTGTACCAAGTGGAAAAATTAAGCACTGGGTGTGACAGTTCAATGCCACATGGCTAGGCACATACTGGGATAATGACTTGCAGGCAAGAAGGGATATTATGTTAACAGGAAATTAGGAGTAAGCTAGACTGCATACAACTGTATTAAACCTCTACCGAGACCCCTCCCCCTCATTTCAGCTTTCCTTCCTCCTTCCTTCCTTTCTCCTCTCACATTGACCCTTCCTTCCTTTTCAAATCCTCCAGGCTTCAAAACAGAAAAAGGTAATTAACAGTTTCAACTGAAATGCACTGGTGACAATGACCTTGAACGAGTAACAAAATTTTCTATAATGTAGTTTTGCCAAGTTCATTATCTACATGTCATTTTACTGTCTCCTAAATGTTGGTGTTCTTCAGATTATTTTCACAAGAGAAAATCTGCATGTGGGTCTCTGCTTCACTTTTGTTTTTATGTTCGCAATAATCCTTTGTAAATGTCTAGGGATATAATCACCACATTTAAGGAAATGTTGCATTGTACTTTGGGATTTTTCATTCTTACTGTGGAAATCAGATGACTGCAACTGTACCAAGCTTCCTTTCTAGCGTTAAGCTCCATACTTCATTTTCAACTAATAATTTTCTCCAAAATTAGGTTGCAATCAAAACGACAGCATTAATTATCTTTCCTCTTTTGTGCTAGCCATTTTTCATACCATTCTGTTCTTTGCTTGCTCCCTCCTGTACAAGGTTGTTTGTCCCTTCTATCCAGGAGTTGAATACATGATTAACCCTACTTTTCACCCATGGCTGCACTTATTTAGCAGTACATGCCTACCAAACAGAGATCCACCCTGATAACATCAGTCTACAATCAAAGCTGGTATGTCTAGCCATTGAAATCAAAGAAACAGACTCTAATGTAGAGTATTACCACCATTAAAAAGTCAAATGAAATAATGAGGGCTTGCTATTTTGTGCACTTTGAAAAACAGCTGGAAGTCAATTGAATTGTTTCGCTTGCTGCACAACAAAGAAACGGTGTTGATCTGAAATATCTGAACTTAACAATTCTGTGCTTTAATTATATTAATTTACAGGGTATAAACATGCAGTCACCAGAAACTTACTGTGAAGCACCACTTACGTTTATTACAATCTGTCTACTTCCTGAGTCACAATTTACTTTGATGTTCCACAATGACTTCTTACCACAGCTTCAAAAATTTGAAGACAAACTCACTTCTTCTAGGGGGTTTATAACAACTCCTAATGCATAGCACAGGAAGTAACTTCCAGAGGTCAAAGGTCAATCAGTTTACATCTTCTAATGTACATTTAAAACAGAACTCAGCTTCACAAAGAAGTGTTTCACCACAAAAGTACTACCTCCAAGGTTGCTGTTTCACACCAATGAAAGTCCCTCCCCTACTCCCTCCTCGGCAAGTCACAAAGTTCTCATTAATTTATATGGCATACAGAGCTTCTGCGCAATCTAACCACCATTTTGTGTATTGTATCAGTTATGGCCTTTATTTGTCATGTGCACTTCACAATTTACCCAATCCAGTGACCTTTGCATTAAATGAAAGGGTGATTACCTGCTTTGCCATGGAAGAAAACAAAAGTACACAGCCAGTTCAATTATAAACAACCCTTCTCTCTCACTCTGTGAAATATACAGCCCCTTAAAAACTGAAAATAGACTCTGCTTCAAAGTAATATAGTCACAAAAAGTATGTCAAACAGGAAGATGGTTATCTATGAACTAGTTACATCCTGCCAAAATCCATTGCTTGCAATATAGCATACTTGATGGAATCCAAGTGCCTGTTTCATTTGGATTTGAGTAGTAAAACACAATTGCCTTATTCTTGGCGCCCAACTAGACCACTAAACATTTTGCACTTCCCAAGTGGGTTATTCTACTAATTTGGCACTTCCATCACCGGTTCATTAACTCCCAATTAAATCATCTTAATACCACCATTTTAATAAAGAGCATGGGAAATAGGCATGGACTGTAAGTCAAGTCTAAAGTCAACGTCCCAGGAAACTAAATGAAGCTTGCGTTTTACTTCAATTTTTTTGGAACATTTTGACCATTTTATCAGGATTATTACATACTCCTCCAAAGCCTTGAAGAGAGAAAGCTGTTGTGTTTTGCTTTCACTTCAGACAAATGTTGGAGGAAGTGTATTAATTGCTTGCATATGAATTACCTTCCCAAAGCCTTCACTATCATGTCAAAAGTTTCCAATATCTTCCTTTAGATTTTCAAATGAGACAAGCGTGTTATACCTGTAGTCACAGATGATGGACACCTGGGACAACAATACCGTTGTCGCAAGGAACATTAAAGAACTTAAAATAGTAAGGTTAAAATCCTTGACAAGACAATACATCTCTGGCGGACTGTATCACACCTCATTGATGTTTCTCAGATGAACGTTTCTGCGTCAAGGTGGCAGCATCCCATCTGAAATGGCTCGACATATTTCAGACAGGAGAATGAATAATGAAATAGTTCTGAGTACAAAGACGTTTGAGGACGTGTTGCTGAGGGGCAATCCCAATAGATCTCTGCATTCTTAACAATTCAGGTCGTGGGCCAAAATGGGTGAAATTTAGTATATTATACAGGGTACCCGACAGGGTTTGTGAATGTATTTAAATATTATTCCGGCATAAGTGCACATTAGGAATTTTACACTGCGGGGCCAGTGCATTGCAGTTTATGCACACAAAGGTTAAATAGCATGAAACGCACTGAACGTAGAGCACGGCTGTACAGTACTTAGCAGTGGTAGGAGTATTACAAGCATTTCATTAGGGAATGTCTGATGAACTGAAGCAGTGATGCACTGACTCCAGCCTTCAGATATTTAACAATAATTTTAAGGGCAAATACAGTCTGCCCATGTTTGATTTAGTATACCCTCATATCTGCATTCATTTATGGCTCTTTTTAAGTATATGAAATACATTTGATTTGATAAATTGTTTAATTCCTACTAAACAGCACCTTTGTTTACCTTAAATATACGCATACAATCTACTGTACATACTGTAACAACTTGAATACCATAGGAAAACAAAGGAATTCTGAAAGATTTGCTTGTGTTTCATAATAAGATGATTTGTCAAATGTTTGTTTCCTTTAACAGGCAAATAAACCAAACAATGTATCTTAGTGTGCTACTAGTGACGTGCAATATGGGTATAAGCAAAAAATATGATTATGCTACTTCTGCTCTGAGAACTTTCAGGTGGACCAGTTAACTAGCCGACTTTACATTGCTCTGAGGATGACAAATGCCTAGAAGTCTCTTCTTAAAACTAAGGAAGTACAAACTTTTACAGTGTATCATCAAAATGTCACTTTTACAACCTTTTCATACAACTTTTGAGTACAAACAGCCTCACAAACTTTTTCAATACGGAATACCACAGCATGAGAACTGTTGAGATACGGTAACTTAACAAAGCAGACTAGTGCTTGGATCATAGAGTACACAAATGAACTTGTACTCAGAACTCATACTTGAGTACACTTACAAAGAAAACTCATAGTTCAGGCTCTTAACACATAACTGTACACATTCCTACCCAAGTATATGCATTCACTAAAAATCTGCTACCAAGACAAAAGATCAAGTATACAGTATACAAGGCCCCCTACCCTACCCTACCTTACCCTACCCACTCCACCCCTATGGCAAGCAAAATGTCTCCTTTTTATGCTGCCTATAAATAAGACTAAAAGTTATGTTAAAAATGTTTGTGTCCGACAGGCTTATAGGTGTGCCAACAAAAGAAGCTATGATAGCAATACTTAAAAACCACAATAGCCTGTTAAAAAATAATAGAACCATCCAATAAATTTTGAAGACAAAGTGGCGGCTATTAACAATTTCCTTAATATTTCCGATGTGCTCTAAACTGACTTCCTATTACTGTCAATATTCTATTTCCTTCTTTTCCTAGGTGACCTTGAACATCTGTGATGACTATGAGCCAAATACAGACCAAGATTCAGTGAAATGACAAAGTCAGGAGCATAGTCATGAAATTTTCCACGAGGTTTAGACAGTGTCTTGCTCAGGGAGGACAGGGGGGGGAGGCCATAAAGCCATAACTTGTCTGGATAAAACCAACATTCCAGCTACTTAGAAAAATCTCTACCTATCACAGCAGCTTCCCTATGTCTACTTCAAGCAACACCTTTGTGATTCCATGCTAATCTATACCAAGGATGGAATTTCTGGGTTTCAATGCAAAACTGATTTCACCAAATTTTTACACAACCTGACTTACATCATGGTCCAATAGCCTCAGGGAGATGATTTTAAATGTGAAACCACATCAAAATTTGACAGTGGATGTCACAGTCTCATTTCCGTTTGATTAAGAGGATAGACTGCCCCCCATTGTTCTATTTGTAACTGTTTCAATTGGATGGATAGGTTAGAACTTTGTAAGTCCCTTAACCTGACGAATAACACCTTGCTACTATTACCCACTGTCACCTGCCACAGAGGAAAGATGACACTTTTGATCTGAAATCTCATCATCCTGGTTTTAGGGGAACTTCCTAGCAGTCTCTGAAATAAGTCAACCAGAAACCTCTGATCAGGGCATCCATGCCTTAAAGCAGCAAAATCAACAAATGACTTCTCTCATAAAAGGATAACAAAAGTGGAAATAATTCAATCATACATACTAAATGTCCATTGTCTACAAATTCCACTCACTCAACGTACTTCCTTGATATCATAATGACATGAAATGCACTGCAAGATGTAAGGAGTCTATCCTAGTGCACCAAGTACTAAAACCAGAAAACTCCCTGCTTAAAACTTCATCCATGCTATGCATAGCTGCTTTTCATACAGCATTTAAATTAAACACTGCCAGCAGCATACAGCCAGTGGCAATATAGACAAAGTCAAACCCCATGCCGAAGGTTTACTTCTGTTTAGGATAGGTAGTTTGTAGTTCGCACTGCAATGGCCAGCTTAAACAGTCGCCCATAACAGAAATCCCCTTCCAATCAAACCTTGGCTCTTACTTCCTTTGACAGATGGCATATGTATACACATTAAACCAATAAATTGTAGCAATATTTTCTTACAATACGAGATCTGATCTTCCCCTTTCATTCAGACCCATCGCCAGAGGGTCTCAGGAGTAAGGTTCCTTTGTCCACTTATTTTGAATCATAACAAACTTATCCAGAAGCACACACGGGGCTGAGTGCATGGACCGCCGGCCACGAAGCAGAGAGCTGGGTAAAGAATGTTACAGTGACACATACCAAGGTCTGGCTGAAGGAGGCTTCTAAATAAACTAAATAGAACAAGATTTTTCCCAGACAATTTTTGTTCACCACAGGCAGCTGTAAAATGAATATTTTTGTATTTTTTGAAAATTTTTAGGGAAAATTATGGATTATTAAAATTTTCAAAAGATTTGAAAATGACTGTGAAACCAAATAAAGGTCCTTGGGAGACAGAAACCTGTGAAATGCGAAGAGTGACAGGAGACAAGTCTAGTTTTCTCAGACAACATTTGGTCACGGCTCATAAAGGGAGGGGCAAGGACTGAATTTGCAATGAAGTGGACATAATAAGCATAGATGACGAGTATATATGTCATTACAATAGACAATGTTACAAGATTTCAACTTCTTATGAAACACTTGACTAAACAAACTAAATTAAATTAGTGAGAGAAATGAATCCTTCAGTTTTCAAGCACACTTAACCCCAGACATCTTGTCCATGGGCTAATAGTTAAGTACTCAAATTAATTGCAACTTCCTTTCTATCAAAAATCTTCTCTAATGATACTGCTATTAAAGAAATTTATCTTTTCCATGTTTTTAGAATAACAGTTAATGGACTATTGTTGATACACCCCTTAATAGGAGTCTCACCATGTCTCTAAAAATTTGCCATGTCTTTACAAGTTTACCATGTTTCTACAAATTTGAAACGTCTGCAAATTTGCCATACTTTGGACTGAGTCTAAAAAAGATTTAGAGCTGCAGCTGCCAGGGCTAATTCTTATTCAACCCTCTCTCTCACATCACTTCCTTCGAACCAGCAGCTAAAATTTTCACCTTTTCGTAAACGAATTTTGCTCACTTTAAGACCCCTTGAGGTATATCCCACATTTGCCTTCGTTTCTGGGCCAGAAAATTGCTGGCAATTTGGGCATTAAAAATTTACAGATATGGTACAAATTTTTTCATTATTTCTATAATTTCTTTCCATCAAAATAACAGATCCGTGGGAGAAGGTTCGGATATCGTACCACCTAGCAAAGAGCAAAGGGAATGCTAATCTTGGAACAAATTTGAACAAAGAAAGGGGGGAACAATGCTTTTAGACTACACAGTTGAGCAGAAAAGAAAACTGTTTTCATTGGCAGGAGTATTTGTAACAAGATCCACGCTTGCAAAGTATCTCCTTAGTGAAATATGGAAATGTATTTCACAGGAGAAAAGCAAAAAGAAAACTGTTTTTCTTTTTCTTCCAAGGGCATGAAAACCTTGTTTTGCAGCCGTTTGTGATAAGATAACTCTCCAAGGAAATGTGATTAAGTTAAATGCCGCTTTCTTTAACTTATCAGCTGGGAACTAAGTGGTGTGTATTTGTACTAGACATTATGTGTTAATTCCGGAATAATTCCTTAATGATAAATAGAACGGTGGGAAGAACAGACATGCTTTGAAAGCAGTAAGTTAAATACATTCCTTCCAGCTGCTTACTGAAATTTCTCACCCAGTAAAATAATTTCCGGGTCTTGTTTCTTCTATTAAGTGAGTTCCCTATTGCCAGAATTTGTACTCCTATGAGAATCACTAAATCTAGAAAAATAAATCAAATATTATGAAAAAACAGGACATGAAAGAAGAGTCTTTTGTCTATTCTCAAACCACAATAACAATGTAATTGAAAGCCAGTCATTACTTCTTTTAAATGTCACTTGTTAACATTTGGGTCAACAACCTCACTGTGTACTAGCGCCCTCTACCACCATCTCCCAATTCTTCGCCAGCATACGACCTTTAAGTAAATATCAAAACTCTGCCAACGTTTGCATTGTATGGCCAACTGAGTGGACAAAAGTCTGTCTCTGGCATGATAACCTGTGACAAATACTTGTTCAAACTGTGATTTTACAGGACTTCAAAGTGTGACCCAAAGTTCCAAGATATCCTAAAGGTCAAGGTAATCAATGGGCCTGTCCAGATCTAAGTACTTCATACACAATTCAAACTCTTCCCTTCTTCAGATTTTGTCATCCATTCCACACCCCACCCCCACCCTCACCCTACCCACACTTCTCCTCTCCCTCTATCACTCTCATCATTCCACTTTTGTTCCCCTAATCTATCAAATGTGCACTGCAGTTCTCGACAGAATCCTCCTACATTAAAACGAATTAACGTCCATCTTTTTAAGGCAATAAAATTGCCTTTGCAGCCATAACCTTAGAAAGGCATTAATTTCCTCTCAACATACTGTTCCATCATGAACTTAGTTGAAACACTAATGAGTCAACTTTATCTGTTTTATTCATTAGCACTGACTGTTACCTGTTCCATTCCATTCAAATTTAAAATTCAAATTAAACCTTCATTTACCAGTTAGCCTTCAACTTTCATGGAAACTGGAGACTGTACTGAGTAAACATACTAGCATACTGTACCACGTAGATAGTACAACACATATTTTACAATTAATTAGCAGCTTGTACAACACTAGTGGTCGTCTCCGTCCGGCATTCTTTCCCTTTTGTAACATTCATTAATAAATCAGCGCATATTAAAATACGATACTCCATTATAAACACTATCACAGTACAAGTTGCGTGAACTAATACAAACTACAAATCAGCAGAGACATTGGTCTAGAATCCCCACAGGCTACTTGACACAATTTGTCACATTTAATTAATCTTTGAATGAATTGAATAATTAGTTACTGCTTATCAAAGGGGGGGGGTGTCTTTATTTGGTAGTTAAAATAATAACCAACAGGAAACCACTTATAAGCCCTAACAAGGACCTGCATGGTGCATGATGCAGACACATCAGATCTGAATTCAATAAGGGCCAAAGGTCATATGTATATCAAAATTTTATGGCCACAGTGTTGTCCACTGGTGTTGAAGGTAACCAGTGGCGTACGTAGGATTTGTCCAAAGGGGGGCCATGCAGTTCCGAATTTTCCAAAGACCTTTTTTGCTTTTTTGCACTTCATTCCTTGAAGACCGACTTCCGTTGACATACTTGCACGATCCCAATTTTCCGAGACCTTTTTTTTTTTGCTTTTTTGCACTTCAGATGTCAGAGATTTTTGAAAATTTAGGTGTCCTTACAAAAAAAGTTTATTTTTAGGAGCTAAAAAAAAAAAATTGGGCATCCATGAGGGGGGGGGAGGAGGCCATGGCCTAATGCCCCCACCCTGCGTATGCCACTGAAGGTAACTTGCTATACATGGAGAGTGGAAGGTGTTACAGTAGGTGAGGGAGGGTGGGAAGGAGAGGGAATGGGATGAGGGAGGAGAGGGAAATAAGCCTATAATCCATTACATACAGCCTCATTAACTGCAGAGCTGAGTAACTTGATCATACTAAGTGCTTGCTTCCCACGCTAATAATTTAAGAAGACATGAGCTCTTAGTTTATATCAGGCTGACAGCACACTTGGGTGCTGAAAATAATACTTTACTGAACTGTATCAAGTTTCTCAATTGTGCTTTAAAAGAGCTTGGCAATGCAGTGATGGAAAATAGAAAAGCTATTTTTGATCGGTTTTATTCTTTTAATCTGGTTTCATACATGCCTGGTTCCATATACACTCAGCACCTTTAAAACATATTGTATTTAACTATAATCAGAAACCATATTTACTGTACAAACATATGTGGTGAAGTCTATAGAAACACATTGAATTTGAAAGCCTATCCTACCGCTTTCTTGAAACTCTACAAAACACCTAAGCTACATTGGAAAGTGATATAACGGACTCTCCTGCTGTAAGTGGCACTCTGTGGCACTCAAAGTGCTATGACCGCTACACCCATTGTGTCATGTGACCATAATTGAAATTATCTTTGCAATCAGCTTTTGGATTTAATCAATCTGACTAATGTTAATGGATAAATGAAAACCAAAACTGTCAGTAGAGCTGTCAAATTTAACTTATCAACCTTCACTTCTCCAGGTGTTCACATCTTCTTCAGATAAACAGGCAAAAACTCTTGCCATACAGTACAGTATGTTAACATTCATTTTTGTGAAACATCTTTTGTCAATCAGAAACTCTTGATTGAAAACATTTCTGGTTCAATACACTTTTAGTGCCTTAATTAAACACAGTCTTTTTGTTCTTGTATTTCAGCTTCTACTTGTAAATGCATAAATTACAGTCCATTCACAGTGCCCACAACAAGCCCATTTCAATCCATCACTCCCACAGTATGCATGAAATTTGCTACAGTGCACACAGGCCACAAGTAGCCTGTTACTTGCCTAAACACGTTTACTGTGTATATCTGGGTCTTCACATGCCACATTACACAGAGCTAATTGCTTGGTGAATGCGCCAACTACCAACGGCATCAGTATTACCTCCAAAATCAATACAATCATAAAAAGCCAAATAACAGTGTATGGGTATTCTGCATTGTATCACCGTGAGCATTCTGCATTTAATTTACAAGCATCAAGCTGTATTTTTTTCACATGTAATGGTAGAACTGAACTAAATATAAAACTGTTCCTTCTTTACATGCAGCTGCACCTTCTGAAAAGATATTGCTTCTAGATATGAAATGAGTTCTACGATAAAAATGTGACATTAAATACTACTACAAATAAAATTGCTACTAAAATACAAAAATATCTTGTTAAAGTGTTTTGTACCACACTTTCCTTTGATCCAGGCACTCTCAGTCTTTACCACAATCAATTCCAATTTCATCTATTTATTCACTATTAATAAGTTTCAAAATATACCTGATAACTCCCCAAGTGCTGGTGTCACCCAAATAAACCAGGAGTTTTGTCTTAATGGTATATTCAAGATTGGGTGGGAGATAAATGGGAAACTGCCATCCTTCCGATCAGAATTAGTATGCCCATCCATCCAAATTCATAAAAGGCTTTTTATTATCATGTGACAATACTTTTGTTACTGAATTCCCAAAACTCTTCTTGGTTTGGGAATCTACAAACCTGGATACTAACCTCCTATTTACACATGTCATTCCCAAATAGCTTGCCAGAGACTGGGGATAAGTGGAGAATACATGTAAAAATAAGAGGTAATGAGGGGCGAAGATTTGTTAAATTAATGGCAAACAACTGTTTGTTTTACCTTTTGAGTTGAATGCCTATTGCCTTTAAGGAAAGCAAAGGGGAACTACTTTCAGAAAGTTGATGTATACCTCTCAGCAATGGGATTCACATCCATTGACTACTGCAGCAGGTGAAGCTAAGACACAAGCTTCAATGTTGCTCATTAATTTCTACCTTAACATTAAATTATAACCCTACCCAAAGTTTGTAAACTGCATACGATTAAAATCAGTTTGAAGTTCTAAATACATCATCTTCTTTCAAATTTGGAAATGAATATGATGAGAACACAGTAAACCTTCTATGACATGGCTGAAAATTCCTATTTTCTCTCATCCTGTGGCATTTATATTAATCAAAACGAAGGAAAACATGGCTACCACAGCTTGTACCTTGAAAGGAGATATGTCCAGATTGATTTTTAGATTAGTTCCAGCATACCAGGGCCTTGCAACTTTCTTCAAATGCAAAATTTTTTCCACTGCTACTAAACTGCTGGACTCCCCTTTATCAAAGACACCATCATAAATATAGTCCACCAGACTTTCCACGACTCAAGACTCTGAGACAAAAGCGAAAATGAAGAAACCCCTTGAGGGAAGGCTGCGATCATTTATTTGCTAATTACAATTTGACCGATGTTTGATAAAGATGGGGTTGGCAAGATACTTTAAATAAAATGTCTATTTGTTTGTGGTATGTCACCTAGAACAGGACCCCTGCAGAGGAAAAGAACATTATCGAATTAAATCTGGAAGGGGGTAACTAGATCTTGCCAAGACCCTAGGGGAGGAAACTCAAAAGTGTTTATTTTATGAATGAAATTCTGATAAGTATGTGTGAGGGCAGCAGGATGATTGACGTGTCTGAAATCAGCAAATCGTCTGTCTGACTTACGATCATTCTCAGGTAATTTACTGGAGTCAAACTCTCACCTAAGTTTCTCCTAAAAGGATGACCATGTATGTAATTACCCACAATTAGCATCAACCCAAAACACTAACTGTAACCAACAATTTTTTTTTATTTCGTTTTTTTTACTTCTTCCAGTTATACCTCCTTCACAATAGTTGGACCACTTCAATACCCATTCTTGATCTTTTTTCCAAACTTTCACCTCCAGCTCCTTGCAACCAATATCCCCAAAACCAGATGACCCCACCCTTACCCAGATGACCCCTCTCCTACCACACCCACCTTCACCCTCATGCTCCTGTTGCTTCTTTTTCACAATACTCTATGTCACTTTAACTTCCTAAAGGACCACCTAACTGGCAGTGTTACAGCAATTGTTTTGCCTCAACTTGCACTTGTTACAATGCACTAATGGTAGAAGTGTCCTCTGTGCACAAGACTTTCATGATGGGAATTGCAAGCAAAATGGGAGATCCATGTTTTTCTTTATGCAAATAGGAGAAACATAGACTGTAATTACTACAAGACCATTTGCCGAACAGCAGTTACAAAGGATTGTGGGTATCTAGAGTTTCGGTGTGCATCATTTTTGGCCACATGAAAATACCATTGACAAAAACGAAGCATACCAAAACTCTATCCCATAATGCCTTGTAATGGCTATACAAAAGGGTCTAAGGTGCTAAGCTTGGTCCTATCAACTAACATAACTCCAAAGAATCATTTCATATACAGGGAAATTCCTCATATGCGACTCAGCTGCAGGCAAATTATGATAGCTTTTTCCCTCCCAATTACAAATTCATCTACTTAAGTGATCAATCTGATAACAATCTCCCACAGTATGAAAACAGGATATTACCTGCAATACTTTATTAACTACTTTCATAAATTCTAATTATTCTGCCCGTGACAGACAAGTAGTCTTTATCTAAAATAATTCAGGCTATGTAGCTAGATGAGCATTTTGAGCATGTATGGTTAAATGTGCAGTTTATTCTACTTGGTTTGGGCCTTAATCTGATTTTCCTTGAGTCCTGCCTAGTTCTAAGAACTTTATGGGCTAAGTGGCTTGTCATGATGGAATGGGGGAAGATAATGGATTTGGAAAAGAGTAGAAGGGGAGACAAATTATGCAGTGAAGTAACTCTGGATAGAGTCTTAACACCATATGATGAAATTTAACTGACCAGTGACTTCCTGGCACATCATACTTTAAGGATCGCTTTTTTTCATCATTTTGAAGCACCAAACAGTGTTGGAGGTGGGGTGGGTAGGCTGACTGAGGGTGAAAGGGTTAAAGACCTATTCACATATATTAAAAATACTATACAATAGTCTGGTATTATTTTGTAAATTATGTTACCCTAAAATTTCCATAAAAAAAAAAAAAAAAATCAATTTTGTCAATCTTGAAAGTACTGTTGAGCTGTCAAATGTGGAGTGAGTGAATTGGCCGAGAGAATATCAACCAGGAGTAACAAGACTGTTGTACCAATTTTACAAGAAGCTGACAGATATTACCGATACCTATACCAATATTTCAAATCTCAATATCGGGCAAAACCAATCCTATACAGATATGAGAAATGAGTGGAGGCTAATAGTGGGCAGTTAACCAGTTTTGTTTTTATGACAAACAAAAGACTTGGGTTCATGACCCTTCTTGTACATTCACTCTTGTTGTAAAGCCAGACAGATCTGCGATTACACTTGCTGAACTGGAGTACTGAACAACCGAGCATATTGAACTCCAAGCGCCTGAAAGTACTGACCTGTTTCATCAAATTATTAGTCTAATTCTAAATGACCTAGCCCCAAGAACTGCTCTCAAATCTTGCACAGTGATGACCTTTCCTATCCTTCCTTTGCGCCATTTATGGTAATCACCCCTGATGTTCTGCTAATGAACCATACCAAATACAAGTCTGTGAACAAAACCTCATCAGTCCCCAAGAACTTGTCTTTTAGCCTCAAGGTAAACACCAATTAAGCCTCCACATGCTCTGACCTTATCTTAATTGTTTAATTCTCTCCTCTCCCAACCTTCATCACACTATTTTATCTCTCCCCATTTTCCTTCCCTTCAGATGCGAAGAATATCTTCTCCGTGTATGGTCTCAAAGACCTGTCGCTCAAATCTACAAATCTGTATGTTTTCCTGGTTCTCTCCCTCCACCTCTCTCTAAACAGGCCAATTTTTATCTACCAAATTTGCTTGGAAAGATTGACACAAGAGATTGGTAGCTAGGTGACAACATGTACTTGTTTTTGTAGGTAAGAGGGAAGACAACATACTTCAAGTGTATACTAACTCTGCTAAAAATTGATCTTACAGCCATCAGCAAAAATTAAAAGAGGTTAATAAGATCTACTTTCAATTAGTTAAAACCCTTTGTCTCCCTTAATTAAAATTTACTTCTATTCACCTAGCTCTTTCTCCCTGAGGACCAATTCTTCATCATACTTCATAATATGAATGAATGAATTTAAAGGAACGGAAGAAGAGCCAATAATTAAGCAATCAACTTTCATATTCTGATGCTACTGATTTCAAAAGTAAAGTCGAAATTGACAAATCTTCATCAAAGCCATGGTACTATATTTTTCTATAGACTTATGGCAGTACAAAATTTTGCTCATTTGAACAGAGGAAATTTTTGCCATTCTGTCGATTACTCTAATAAGTGTTTCGATGATATGCCTGTTTCTGGCAACTTAATCTATGATTAATTAGTGATATTGAGAATGACAATTTCTGGCACCACTATTGATTTTTAGGGCCAGGCATTATATTGGATATTCACAGCTGATGTACAGTACAGCCAATAAAAGAAAGAACTCGGCTATAATGAATACAGTAGCAACCAGCCCAGGAAAGGAGTGTCAATCAATGCAACTTACAAAGACTTTGATTATAACGAATGATTTTTATTTGATGAACCGACCATTAAAAGTTATTTCAAATCAAAATGGCCATTCCCTGGGGAGGCTCCAATTAGCTTTGGGTTCAGTATTCCCCGACCTTTTATTAAAGTACAGTCACGGGTCAATTTGAGAAGGCAACTAATTACACAGAGACAAATATGGTCTGTACAGCTTTTACTTTTTTGGTAATATTCTTTTTATTCATGTTCCATTCAAGGGCAGTGATTTGTTCTCAATATTGGGGGGACTTAACCCCATTTTCAAATAAATCCCCCTCCCCGGATCTCTGCCCATGACTCCACTATATATACATAAAAAAAAAAAATTTTCCCCAAAATGAACTGATTAGACAGGCACTGGTAAGACTAAGAAATAGTTACTTGTCATGTGTACTACCCCACTGAGCAATGTACAGTAGGCCTGAAGTTTGCTGACATATACTATTGATGCTTAGCATAGAGACCATACAGCTGGCTATGCAGGCCAGCAGAGGAAGACATGAAGTAAGCAAAGAGGCTACTTGTAATTATGCTTTAGATATTAATATCACTACTCTAATGTATGTGAGTACGGTGTGAACTCATTCAGCACCAATGCTTGGGCATACTTCCATGTACTCTTAATGTATGTGAGTATAATACTGAACCCATTCAGAGACAATGCTTTGGCATACTTATCTAAAATCTCACTTGTGAATACAATACCGAACTCACTCAAGTACTCAGGATTTGGGAAATTAAGCACTGGTGTAATAATTGTTAACATTTTAACTCATAAATGCAGCAAAACTCTTGCACAGTTTTAAAATTTAGATAGCCTCTTCAAAAGAGAAGTTATGGGAGTATTTTGGAAACACAAAAAGACAATTTTCCATGCAACTGGGGTCCCAATTCCCAAGACTCCAAAAAGGGCTTTGTAAGTCTCTCTGTAGGAGGCATTTAAACAGTCCAGTAAAAGTTTTGAATTAATACCCCTATTTTCTACCTCTTATTCTGAATGACAATACAGGTAAAAATTGACTAGCCATTAACAAACTTTCATCAATGAAACAGGCTCCATCACAGGAGAGGCCACTATTATACGAAAGGCCCCTGGAGTGGACACAGCTGGCAAAATAAATGACCAATGGATTGAAAGTTAATACAAAGAACTTCAATTTTGAAAATGACAGAATAATACCCTACCCCCTCCTTCAATTTTCCATTTCAACAATGGGAAAAAAACTCAGAACATAAACCTAGCGACCACTTATTATGCTTTTTGTCACCAAATATTACAAATCGCCAACTGTGCATCTGTGAAATCTGTTGTTTCTTTAAACCTTCATAATAACTGACCATTATACCCCCAATGATGCCTAACATCCTAAATTATTGACCACTGTCTTAATCATCCTTCCCTACAGGCAGCCCTATGATTCCCTTTCTTACTTATATGACCTCTTAATCCGGCCTATTATGCCTTCAAAAAAAACAACATTCCTGTTGCTTGTCAGACTCTTCAAAAGCTTATGCTTTTCACGGACCAAGTGTTACGCTTTCCCCACACTTCTAGAGTTTCTCTCTGCGCTCTTCCCTGATACCTTTGTATTCCAAAAGGAAACGTCAATACCTTCTGACTGAATGGGAACAATTCTAGAGATCAATAACTGTGAAGTCGAAAACAACTGTTGTTTTCAAGTCTGCACTGGCTGGCCAGTAGCCACATATTAGGTGCTATACAAGACAATTTAAAAAGTCAGTTATTGCTGTAAGCAGAGGAAACAAACAAGTTGCTCATGTGTTTAGCTTTGTAGTGCCTCTGTGATGGGTAGGGCAATGCATTCCATTGGAATGTCTCTATCACGGACAGACTGGGAGTAGGGGAAAATAAGAGAGCAAGAGGGGAGAGGGGAAACACCAACAAATTCATGAGAAGACCAATAATATTCTACACAACAGCAGCCTCACCCTTCTGAAATAAATTGAAAAGCTTTAAAATCATTTTAAAGTTTTGAAGGGACATGTAGTTCTAAAATAACAAGAGAGTTTAAAGTTGTTGGTGGGAAGATATATTCATTCATCAAACTATGAATTCATTTACTGTATTGAGAAAAATGGTAAAAAATTTTATATTTGCTGGCAGATGCTTGGCCTCACAAACAGGATTATGTTGCAAAATTTCTCAGTGTTCCCATCCTAGTAATTATCTACCAAACTTGAAACTACTAATTTTCCAAAGATAGAAATGCACTTTTTTACCAGTAAACAACTCTGATTCTTGGATGATCTACAAAGTTCAACAATTTTAAGTTAGGCAAATAAGCTAACCTCACACTCTTGAAGCCTTTCAATGTTGGAATCTAATCATGTGTCACAATCAGTATCGTTTGAGACAGTAGAGCTTTATACAATCAAATGGTCCTTAACCAAAATAAAGACTCCCAGTATCATTATTAATAGCTATGCGATGGAGGGTGAAGAGTCTTATGAACACTCAGTTGGGAAATACATTCACCCCTGTGACACCTTACTACACTTTTAGTGACAAGAATGTGATTCGAAAAGAAATAAAACCCAACACAGCTGTTCATTACAAGAAGAAATCACAAACTGCATTACATGCCTTATACAGGGCAAAAGCTATTTTTGAACCTCTTTTGAGCAACAATCTCCATAAATGTCATAATTCAGAGCTTCACGAAACACTGATTTTTGTGACTTTCCGATGACACCTAAGAAAGTACACCCTCACAACTGAACATGTCAGCAATCCTTCACCTGAGCATTTTGTTCTTTATAGACAGAAGTTTAGTTGGAAAGGTTTTGTTACAAACTTGTTCTACTGATATATGTGTATGTCTTTTTGTCAGTAATTATAGCTATGGTTTGTTCAATTTCAAATATCCACAAACAAGGATGGTAAGTTGATTGATTGCACTAATCACATCATGTAATTCTTAGGTGCAAACATTTCCTATTAAACAGGTCACACATTTTTATAGGAAAGATGAAAGAAACTGTGACAATTATGTCCACCAAAAATTCCAAAACTCTCCGGTTTGGAAATCTACGAGCCATAATACCTCCTTTGTACATTATATAACCCTCACTTACCCATAACAAGGCCCAGGGAAGTCTTGATTGCATCGTGAAGGAAAGCCTCCTTTGGCAGAGGGTGTCCTCCCTAGGGTTACATATGTAGAAAGGAGGTATCAAATGACAATGAAGATTGAAGGTAAGATGATTGACTGTGGGGTAAAAGTCTGCTAACAACAGTGTTTAAGGCCTGGATGGAAAAAGTTGGAAAGCTGGGAGGTTATTTCCCCTGGAAATTTGAGTATTTGAAGGGAAATTTTCACCTTCTACGTACATGAAACTGTGGGAGGCCTTGTGGAAAATCTGACTCCGTTCCCAGGAAATAAACGTTTTTTTCTAGCCCCTGTTAAAGGACCATCTATAAAGTCATGTGAGAGATATGACAGGGACAAAAATGTGTCTCCTCTGTCAAATCGGATTCCTACCCACAATTCCCCTGGACTAAGGTTCCGACAAAAGTATGGGGGACATATTCACTCATTTTGCCCACAGCAGGAGTTATCCACCACCAAAAGAAGTAACTTGCTAATCTTACTGTTGAAATCACATTTTGTGAAGTTGAAATTAATAACAAAAAGAAAAAGAAAATGTTGAAAGACCACAAATAAATTCTTACCTTGACAGGCATTCCCATTTTGTGTGGGTTCATAGCCTGCTGCACAACCGCATTCTCCTGAGGGAGCAGCCCACTGTCCTCCAAATACACAATGGTACTCCAGAGTTTCTCCACCTAATGGCACAGCATTGTTCACACATGTACCAGGTACATCCACCCACGTGGACTGCGTACCACCCTCAAAAGTTCTGTTAAATATTGCAAAATCTTCAATGATTTCTGGGCAAACAACATAATATATCTGTACTCTAGTAATGGACATACAAGCTCCAGAGTCTAAAAATGCTACATAGAAGCCCTCCATGGTGAGAGGACCAAAATGTTCCTCCGCATGGTTAACCACTGTTTGGGCATCTACATTTGCATCTGTGAAACGCCCATCTGCTGCGATTCTTGCAACTTTTTGGTATGGAGGGGATTCTGGTGAACCAGTGGCTACATTCCTATCAGATTCCACATAATAAAGATCAAATGTTTCCTTACAGAGCTGGGCATTTCCAGTATCAGAACAAGCTGACATGGTGAAGCTGACCTCTACATGAATGGCGTTAGCACCTTGGCGTTCAATGTATGGTAGCCTGAGCCAATTGTTTCTGTTTCCAGTGTTGACACTGCATATTCTAAATCGCCTTTCATAGCTAGGACCAGTTTCTTGCCACTATAGGGGGAAAAAATAGAATTTAAAGTTCAATTAAAAGGCAAAAACCCAGTGTCTATGAAACTAAAACAACCCCTTACAAATAAAATATTAATTTAACCCATTTCATACATAAGGAGCACAAGTTAACCTGACTTTTGTTTATGAATATTTAAAGAACCGGTATATCCACCAATACACATTTTTGAAATTCAATGGAAAGCAAGATTCCATTTATTTGACATTCTACAGCAGGATTATGGCTCAGCCCATG
>WURT03647560.1:0-19336 GCA_009936505.3 Holothuria glaberrima | reverse complement strand
TATATATATATACTTCTTACATTCAGACGATTTGGTAGCATGCAACTATTAACTGAAACTTAGAATGGAATACACCTTAAAAGGGAAAAATCGTTTTCATCAGTGTTTGTGTCAAACTTATGGTGATTATTCACAGTTCAGATAATCATGACTGCAGCATGTGTAGCTTACCAGCAACTGCCTGATCACCTGCATTAAGTTCACAGTGCTCATAATCGATCACAGCAGATATACATTAACATTGTGTGCTTGAGTAGTTCTAACATTCATGCGTTGGTTGCAAGATACGTGTGGTACCTTGATGGGTGTGGATGGTACGCCTGGAAAATTTTACGTAAAGTTATGTGAACTTAAAACAATATAACTGTGGCATACCATAGAAAAAGATTCCAGTCAGTGACAGGTACTCTGAAGAGGCAGAAAGGAACCAGTTGTCTCCAGGTCTCACAAAAGAGAAATACCAGTTTTAAAGTTGCTATGATCATGTGATTGCGTGACTTATGTTGACTTGACTTTTCTTTTGTCTTGACATGAATTGACTTGAAAATGTGCTTTCCTTGAACTGACCCGAGCAATGACGTGACTTGACTTGCGACTCGACCACTGTTGACTTGACTTGGCGCGTGACTCAACTTAAGGGTGACTCGTTAAAAAAACGGCTGTTACTATTGTACACGCAGTGTACCTTGCAGCTGAGCATATGTGTGGGCAGTCCAAATAATGGTGTTAATTTGAAAAGCCCTACGGATGCATGCATCTCACCAACCAGTCATAATGAGCTAAGCTTCTTTCAGAGGGCGAATGGCATACACTGTGGTGCATCAAGGGTAGATTGTACTGCAGAGCAGTCAGGTGAAGGCTCCATAGGCAAAGTGCTCTGTAAAATGCTGTAAGCTGCTTGTTGAAATTTACTACAAGACTGATACAATATACTGTATTGCATCATGGTAGTTAAAATACTGTATGGATGGTATACAGTAGCAGTGCATCAGCTTTCTTTACAGTAGTGATATAACGTTAATGGGCTGGGGTATAATTTTTAATCGCTAATTAGGGGTACCAAAATACATGAGAAATTACATGCCATTGAGTATTGTGTGAGTAATGAATATTGCTGAAAATAGACCCTCTCACTGAATTTAATTGTAGGGACGTAAAATTCCACATGATGTAAGCTGTATTCATTATAGGCATTAAAACAACTTGAATTAATGATGGTTAGCATTCAGGCATTCATCATGGGTTAAGAATTAACACTAACTTACCTCTTTGCAAACGTTAATAATATCGACACAGCTGAAATACTGTATCATAGTCAGGCCTTGTAACTGTTTTGTCTGCCAATGTTCACACAAGCAGCCTAAAAGCGCGATTACCGCATTCGTCTAAAAATTATCTCTGAAGATTTAAGGGTTTGTGTGCGGATATATCCACTGCTTGGAAACCTTTCAAGTAAAAGTCACGGTTTTATGTTGCTTTTACTTATTAGTCAAGTGGCTTAGCAGTTTTGTACAATAAACCTTATGTTTTCCATCTTGACCCACTGGAGCAGCATTCTACATCGTGATGGGTCAAATGCGGGGCAACATCCCAGTCAATTAAGTAGACAGGACAGGGGCTTCTTCGTATTAAAAAATCGTCACAATAAATCCAAAGATAATTATTGACGTCATAAATTCAATTATATGCTGTCCCCTAAAAGCTATCTTGCCGACACTTAAGTACCTTGACTAGCTACATGGCTTAATCTGAGGGCTTGCCTAAATTTTACTCAAGTTTTGAGGTTTGGAAAATATTACATGCAATACATCCCTTCTAATATCCGTCTCACACACCAATATCAACAAACACATGATACAATAGTCCCGAATTAAATGTAGGCCTACTATCAAATTCAAGTTCCTCAATGACTTGAATGTTCATAATTTATGTGTATATAATCGCTGATGAAACAGAATATCAATAGAACAACATGTAACCGTTGGGATATGATGCCAGATTGTTCGTTGACATCAAATGAAGATGAGTTCAGAATTGAAGCGCAGCTTACGTCTAGAATTACAAGAATACATATTTTGGAGGTTGGAAAATGAATTTCATGTATCAAAAATCCCATATTTATAAAATGCTACCCCTGTTGAGATATAAAATATTGAAGTTTATTCACACTATTTGAAATAGTCGATTGCACAATAATGTGATGAACTTCTTGCACAACTCGCATTGCCTGTTTTTGTTCCCTTTTGAAATTATTTTTTTATAAAAACTTGAAGCATTTACTGTCCTCTTGCATAGCATGTTGTACGAAGAGGGCTACGTTGCCAAGTAACCCTATAACTAAAAAAAGTGATTATATTTTGGAAAAAAAGATGCAGTGCCTTTCGTCATAACAAAGATAAACAAAGACCGTTATTTGAGTGAAAGAATTACATCACAAACTATTACCCAATCTACTCTTTTAAATAGAGTAAATAAGCTTCTGCATTTTACATCCCATCTCAGGTATGTCCTTTGAGGATGGAGATTGGACCGATTGGATGCAATTTACAAGCCTGGTAGCATATACTTTTGGAATCTCAGACTCTATGTGTTACTCCCTGTGTGTAAACAAATGTTACTAAAACGTCTTTGAGTAGACCGTTGTACTAAGGAATAAATCTTATATACCGCTACAATTATTGCCCCTCGATAACTGGTCACATGGATTGCTTAGCGTGTCATATGGATAGAAATTGGTCAAGGTGTCGTGACGGTTAGACACAGAGTAGGGCTGCGGAGAGACCTATCAAAGGGATTTAACCGAATAAAGTTTGTCACAAGCTAGTCTTTTTCAAGGGTAAAAAAAAATGTCTTAATTATTTTATCTCAAAAGAAAGAATTTGTACTGATTCACATTACACTTAGGGACGTCACTATTGAGGGTGTGGGCCCGAGGTGTTACACCAGAGAAATTTCAAAAATGTCCTCAGTCGGGAAAATTCCTCTTTTTTTTTTTTTGCAGTTCCCTGACTTAGTTAGCAAAATCTTTTAATTGGGGCTACAGAAATGTTGGGATTTTTTGTGATCAGTGCTTAACCTAAGGGAATCAGTGTTGGGTGAAACCATTGCTTTGGGTAAAGTAACCAGAGAGGTAATTCCTTCAGTTTTAACTGTATCGACAACTACTGTGTTCGGTGGGAAATTATTATATATTTTTGGGAAAGTAATAAAAAATTAAGGGTTCTGTGTCAGTTAGTGATTTCTACACAAGTGAGTCTGTTAACAGCTCCTTGACTTACTACACTATGCGGAAAGCCATGATTGTCGTTTGAAGAAATCCAGCTGTCGGAAAAGTAGAAGTGCCGAATTGCATAATTTTCTATCATTAAAAAAGACATCGTGTCCGACACTGTGAGACATAAGTCTTATTGGAATGTGATGCAACTCACTCTGACTGAGTTGGCGGTATTAGCAGTCAGGTGCGTCAGGTCGCAGTCGAATTGAAGGTTAACCACAAAAGCTTCTTCACTGGCCAGTTCATTAAGAGATGAGTTGCCTTTAGGTCAATGACAGCTGTATACTGCCAATAACTATTCCCTGCTGCCACCTCCTCGCTAAACTGCAACGACCATCCCTTTTAGCCTGACTTCACTCCGAACATGAAACAATTTGGTATTTCCGATGAAGTCGAAGAAGACTGTAGGATCGCAGCCGGGGCCGACTGTCAGGTCGGGAACCAAATTTGGCACACGCCTAACCGACCCGTCTGCCACGCGACTTGTTTTCACTCTCGCGTAGCAGTCTGTTGGTGCAGTTTGCGCTGGTTTCCCACTAAGTAAAACCACGGACTTCGCGTTGTTACTTGCTAAAAACCATGAAGTCGGGAGCGTTCGTAACTTGAAAGTGCGTACACTTGGCTTTACAAAGATTGCCAAAGAATTTTGCTTTTCCGACTCCTTCTGTAGATGCAGTGCCCAAAGACAATGCCAAACGGTCTTTACAAATGTTATTTTTGGCGCCCTTTGCGTGCATCCTTCATTCAGCACTAGTGTTCCAATTATTAATTCAAGAAGGATGGGAAGCGCCTTGGGTATGCTACGAAATACCCGTGCAACTTTGTTATCCTCCCTCAGGACCCTCAAATCTGCTGCGTCATAAAGGAATCGAATGGCCGTGAGTCGATCCTGGCCTTTTTGAAACCAAAAGGCAAGATACAATTTTTAAGGTTTATCGAGTATTCAGTATTGTTGTTCATATATACTTGCTGTCAGTAGCGTAACATAAGGGGGCAGGGGGCGGTCGCCCCCCCATTTGTAGTCCTGGGATGGTCTGTCGGTACATTTGGTGATCTTGTCGGTACATCCGCCGCCTGTGGAACTCAATAGGTATATCATATATTTAAGATGCTCAGAAAGTATTCCACATGGCTCTTTATCAGGTTCGTGGGCAGTAAGTTCTGTAAAAATTCTTTCCATAACTTCAAAAAGTTTTCGCTTTCATCTTCAGTCCTATCTAGCTGTAACGCCCGCCATTTCCAACATACTGGATTTATTCAACGTTAAAGATTTCACAAATATTGTATTCTTGATTCAATAGAAACACGAAATTGAAACGTTGCGAAATTCTAACCTCTTTTCCCTATCTTTTGGAAGATTCTTCAACCTTTCATCTTGGCAAATATATGTTGTATGGAAAAAGATTTTTTAGTTTCGTCTGGGAGCCTAAATGGGTAAGATGAAACATGTACTCCCCGAAGAAGGCCATGCAGTCACACCATCAAATATCTTGGTTGGGCAGATTTTTGAATAAAAACCCAACTTATTCAACTTTTCCTTTTATATGTAATCTTTTTCAATATAATCCCAATTTTTGCGGCTCGCTTCGCGTGCCTTATATTTTGCGATCGGCATCGTTTCAGCAACCTATTGCATCCGTCGGGGCTTAGCTAGTGAACCACAACTGGAAAGAAGGCCGTGGCCGGCTCGACTTGAACCAGTTGGTTGGAAACTGGGCCATTAAACCTCATCTAACTAACAAACCGTCGGGGCTTAAAGTAGCTGGCCAGTAGTAAGGGCGCTTGGCCTAAATTCAAGCACCATCCCTGGCTGAGCCTGCATGCGGTTTTTCCTTTGGACAATGGCGTATATCCCCAATTTTCATAGTAACCCCAAATATTGAAACATTTTGCACCATTTTGCATCTGGCCCTCCTCTTCTTAGACTCCTCACCAGGATAAGAGAAAAGTTTTAGGCCAGATGTCCCCCACCTCCTAAATCAAATCAAATGTCGGTACATTGACTATATGCTGTCTGTGCATTTACCTTATTTTCATCCCTGCCCCTCCACCTCTATCACCCCAGTTACGCTACTGCTTGCTGTGATCACCTACCTGGCTAAAGTGTTTTAAATAGACCGGCGGTTAGTTCAAATTACCCTGTTTAGGCTGTTCTAAATGAAAGAGACAGACTTCCTGGACAGACTGAGCTTTCCTGATCTGTTTAGTAAGTATTCAATGCCATTTACAGACAGTTAATACTTCATTCTGGTACACACAATTGTGTGAATGTTACAGAGCTTCTGAGGGCTCCATCTCGTCCCTTAAAGAGGTACAATATTGAAATGGGCCAAAGAAAGAAGGGCAAGTGCCCAACGTAGAAGAGGATCTTATGCTCCTATAATAGGACGACGAACATTGGCGTACGGGACTCTTCCAATTTAAGGGGGGGGGGGGTCAGAAAAATTTTGCCCGAATTACAAAAAGATTGCCCAAAGTCAAGGACGTGGATCCATCTCCAAGACGGGGGGGGGGGGTCACCATATGCGAATCGCCATCCTGAGGGAGGGGTTTAAGGGGAGGGGATATTCCCTTCCCTTTTGAAAATTTTTGCTCACGTAAGGTGGGATTGATGCAAAATGGTGCTACATCTCAGGCGCGGCGGAACGGAAAAAAATATTGTGGGGTTGAGTGCCAGGAAGACTATCTAAGCGGAGCGCCACCATCAGTTGGTGTGGAGCGTACTAGTATACGAAAAGTTTTGGCTTTACAAACCCTCCAGATGCCGGAAACGGCACTTCCCGAGTGTTCTAAGCTACATGTACCCAGCCTTGAAATATGGATCTCATATCTGCACTTTGCAAATATTGGGGGGGGGGGGCTGAACATACCTTTAGCCCCCTCACATTTTTCATTGGGGCTTAGCCCCCGAATCCCCCTCCCCCGGTATTGCCGCCACCGTAACATTTATTGTTAAATTTGAGTTGGCTATATTTCCAAAAATTTCAACTTTTTTAGGAAATCTTTTCATGTTGCTTCTTTAAGTAAATGTTTTACTCAGTTCATGGGGTATATCAGAACCACACTGCGCGAAGTAAATGAACAGTAAACTGTTAGACTATATATACCATTAGCAAGTTTACTCAAATCTTATGAAATTTGGATAAGGAAGTGATTAGGACTGTGCATGTCAGAGCCTTTTCGAAAGTCTGATAGATGTGATACTGGCAAATAACTACACGTGCCCGAAGCGCACGAAAATTTTTGCACTTATTCCGGGAATTCGATCAAAAATTTGGGAACTCAGTAGAAATTTGGGCAATTTTTTCACTTTTTCTTCATCTCTGCCGAAATTTCACCTATTCTGTGCCCGAGTTTTTGTCATTTTTTGCCCGAAGTTTTCGACCTCAGAAAATTGGGGGGCAGTCTGCATCCCTGCCCCCGCCTCGTACGCCTATGACGATGAAACGTTCTCTGAGCAACCACTTCCATGTCGAAGTCCATGTTACTGTTGTAGCAGACAAATAAACAAAGTTGACAACATTGACATCATTGTAAAACGTTAAAGTAGAGACTTGTTATTTAACATCTTTCTTGTTAAACTGTGTTTCCCGATAGGTTTCCTTTTTTGTCCACCCGTTATATTTAAAACGTCTATTATATACTTGTTTTGCAAACTAGAGGGTTATGAGCAGTAGGGCATTTTTGAGGAATTCCTACGCCATGATCCCCTCACTGATGCCGATTTTTTCAATACTTAAAACAGGTCAATTTTTAATCGCGGCAAATCTTGCTTCAAAGCAGGAAGTTATCTTACTCCCTGTTCGAAGGTAGCATACATAGCGCCAGGAAGTTGTTATTTAGAAATAACAACTCCCTGTTACCACCAGATTGCATGTAATGACATATATGTTTAAAAAAAATTCAAAGGGAAGTTGGAACCCCCCCCCCCTCCAATACACCCATTCACCAGGCCGGCTATCACAGACCACACTACATGCCGTCCCCTCGTGAGAGAAATACTGTCTACGCTGATGCTTCTGAGTTCATCGTGGCAGTCAATTTGTCATTTTTGTGTATGGTATATACATATACATATATATATATATATACATTCAAATTAAACAATCTTTTCTTCCTACACTATCCGCAAAAACTGAAATACCCTTTTCAAAAGTATGTTTCCTTTGGTAGTACCATTTTCCCCTTAAACCCCACAGGAAAGGGCAGGTTATTGTCTATCAAGAAATAAAAAAATATTAATTGGCCCATGTCTTCCATTAGACTCTGGGGTTTGTAAAGTATGACTACGACATTGTAAAGGCTATCAAGTGTTGGTACGTCAGTGCTTACATGCTCTGAGACGATCCCAATGGAGGAACTGATGCGAATTTGACTTCTTACGAAATAAAAAAAAAACTAGTGTCCTGTATTTCACAACAAAAATACACTCGACTAATTCTTTCTTCTCAGGAATTGCATTCGTTAAGTCTATAAGTGCCCTTAAATGAAATTATTGCAAAAAAATGACCAAGAAAGCCACTGAAGATTTTATTCTACACAAGGTTGCAAAAACCGTCCAAAACAAGTACTGCTTTGCATGGTTCATTTTGTTATTTATCTGAGATAAAACATGCTAAATTATTCTAAAATTAACAGTTAGCGCTCTACCCACCAGCTCCAGAATTCTACAAGCAGAATTGAGCTTGCAACTTGCAAAGAATGAGATACGAAGCACGCCCTAGCTGGAAATGCTAGTTGGGTCCAGTTGATCCTGACAAAACTGGACCAGTTGAACTGGACAATTTTTAACTGGACTGTTCTGAAAATTGGACATGTCTTTTTAAAAAGTCTAAGCCTGACTAGACCAGTTCGAATGGACTAAACTGGACTAGTTTGTACTAGAAATTGGGTCCAGTTGGAAAATCAACTTGTACATCGCAATAAGTTTCCTGAATTAAGAACACCCTCGAAAGTTACGCCGCATGTGTTGCCTGAAGAAGGATAATTTAGATAATGAAAGACGTACTTCAAAATGCTTTTGAAGAAAGTCAGAAACAACTAAGATATATTATTGCATAAAACTTTCACTTAGTATAATAGTGTGCCATGACACATTTTACGCCCATGTAAAAGTTTAATATACTTAAAACAAAAATGCTAAAATCAAATCAGTGAAAGACTAATATTAATAAAATTTGTTTGAGTGTATAAATTGCACATTTTGAGAAAAATTAAAAAAAAAAGTCCCTAAAAATTCTACAAAAGGTTTGACCTGATGAAATGCATTCTAGCTTGATCATGCGGATTAGGTACAACCAGTTACCAATAGCACATTTCTGGGTGGGTTTAATCAGAATTAATGTGTAGTTTAGAAATACATGTAGATCAATTTGCAAAAAGAGAACATTGAGGCTGCTTAAGGTTCCTACACTAAATACAGAGAAATGAATAGAAGATCGATGCAAGTCATGCTAGCAGCAGCTTTTAGTGCCCATGTCTCTTTATCAGATTCGAACAGGCTATATGCGTGACCTCATGGCCTGTTCGAATCTGTTATAGAGATATGTCATTGGGCACCTTGGCTCTATTCCCATTCATAAATACTCTAATTTTGGAGAAGCTAAAAAGGAAAAGGCGTTTTTTTAAACAATTTTTCATTGATCATGAAGTATTCTCCCAAGCTGCCTTAGGTTGTGCAGGTATTGGCTTTTTCTGTTTCGACTCGAAATTAACTCTGACACACTCTAAGAACAGTTGGGCAAAAAATACTCAATGTTGGAGAAACATAGCACATGCTACATTTTTTAGCACACTTTTCTAAATATATTGGACACAATTCAAACAATAATAAGGGAATATCGTGATGTTTTGCCCAAATTTTAACAACTTTTTCCCCAACAATTTGTCATGTGCTATGTTTGCTCAACTGTTTTTAGAGTGCATTGAGTATGGGCTGCCTGTTAGCTACATGCAGTGTACGACCTACATACGTACGTGCTGCGTACATACGCATATCTGCATATATGCCTAACGTAAAAACGGAGCTGGCTATCATATTTATTCAAGAAAATTTATTGTCCCTTTTCCAAGTAACAGTTTTTGGATTATCTCGAGCAAGCACATATTTTACTGAAATCACATTTACAGAAGAGAACATCCTAGCTTGGGGATCTGCAGTTTTGTTGCTGTTGCTCATCGTGACGTTGAAGAATAAGTCTACTTTAGGCGGCCTAGACTAGTTAACGTCACGTTGTTTTCAAACTTTGGGTGAGTAACGTTAAAGTTTGAAGACGAAGGCACTTCGCCTAGGATTACAGTTTCATTTTGAAGGCACTGTTTTCGGGTTTCTGTTGTAAAGCGGTCGCAAGCATGAATTTACGATCACCTTGTATAGTTGGCCGCGGTGGACATAGCACGGACTGATTCCAACGCGTAGAAAATGGACTATGAACCAAACAAATCTACGGATCGTCGGTTATACCATTATTCAGTGGGGTAAAGTTAGAATTCGTTTAAAACAGAGGGAATTTACGATATGATTCTGGTGTGATATGTTCGATATACTAATACACCTCCACATGGCGTACAGTGTCTATTTGTACTACAAAATAGTTTTAAAATGTTTCAATATGGTACACACAAATACGTTCATACCATTCGCTGATAACGCAGACAGTGTGTTTGGGACGCCCGCAGACCAAAATACACAAGGCGAACAACGAACATCTTGTAGGCTACTGGAATTTCTGGAATGTCCGTTTCAAAAGAATGGGCTACACAGAGAGAAAAGGGTATATTTATGTGGTATTTTAGAACAGGGGCAAAATTTTGGATACACGTTTGTTGCAAAGAATAACATATGTCATTTTACATTGGTAAAAATGAAAACCCGTGAAACTGCGTCGACGATCAATTCTGGTACTATAGTATTTCCCGGATAAGACAGAAAAGGGTTTCAGTATCTCCCTGCTCATATGAACACGTTTGTTGCTTAAAAAGTGTGATTTTAACAAGGGCACAGAAAGCTTTGTATCGCATGCATAATTTTTAAGAAACCCCATGATTCTTTGTCCCACATCATTGACTTTCTGAGCATCTTCCGGCCAATAGGCTGCAGCGCTAGATGTGACAGTGGACAAACAGCACTCGAGGAAAAATCAAAGAAGAATCGGGATGGCAGAAAAAAGAGAGAAAAAAAGGAAAGAACCAGAAAGGAAAAATAGTTGAAAGAATAGGGAACAAAACGAAGAAAGAAAAGTACGAAAGACAATAAAAGAAATATTACTGAAACATGGACTATTATTGATTGGAGGAAAGTTGAGGGAAGAGAAACTTCGCTCCGAAGATTTAGAAGGAAGTATCGGTGAAATTAGTGCCGTGGTAGGCATGACTTTAGAGATGGTGGAAAAGACCAAAAGGGAAGGATAAATACCCTTTAAGAAGGAAGACCTTGAAAGAATGAAACAGGGACAAGGGATGAAGTAAGGCTGAGTTTGCAAGGGGATTAGAAGAAAATGAGAAATGGGGAAATGAAAGAAACGGGGAGGAATATTAAAAGGTGAGTTGCGGGGAAGAAAGGACCAGAGACGTAAGATGGAAGCAGAAAAATTTTTGTAAATAGCGATAACCAATGAGAGGAAGAAACAATGAAGAGCTGCAGAAAATGTGGGAGAAGGAGGAGACGGAGGGAGTTGTAAGCTACAGCTTTTAATGATTTTTGAGAGTATTGTAAATCTCTGTCCCAGCGAACATTTTCTTGAAGATGTGCAAGAGTTTTTTTAAGCCAGTTGTGAGGCCCCTGTATAGAGTGTGCCAGTGTTATTTTCACTAATTTTCAGCGATCGAACTAAAGCGGTGTACGGCTTACAAGGGGGTGTTTTTTTCAAAAATGCTTACCCCTGGCATATCTGTGCAGACGTCCATTACTTGTGGGGAGCAAGGGACAGTTGGTCCCTGAAATTTTCAAACCCCAAATGAAAAACGGGACACTTGAAAAAAAAACCCCCGATTCCTTTTTTCAAACACTTTTCCGGGGACGTCCCCGGACCCCTGCCTCGGACGGGCTTTAACGCGCGTAACAAGCCCTGACAAAAGAATCCCCGTCCTCATACATAATGCTTACAAAATATATGGCTTAAGTCCACCTTGATCTTATGTGTGGTGTGCACGCCTTGAAAGAGCATACTCAGTCTATATTAAAATGTGGCACATGATTGTCTTGCTGAATTAAATGAGCATGTAAAATACTACTGTTTTCACTATTTTCCTACAAAGTGATTTTACTGATATGAGTTTTAGTTTCATTTTTTTCATTTTAAATCCTTAGTTTCTGAAGCACGAACTCTCAGACATGTTTAAATGCAACTTTAAAGGTCTAGAAAGTATGATTTGTAGCAAAAGATAGACCGTCCTCTAAACTACGCATCAACGGATGGTGTCCTTCCAAGTAGTGCACTACGTACGAAGAGAAAAGATCCGCACCAACATTTTGGCTTTTGCATGTCACTGTGCCATTTCACAGCCAAATATTTGTGTAATAGGAATTTCTACAAAAGAGCCTTCAAATATAGAAACATTTTGCATTCAACCAACCATACAAAGGCAACACTCTCTAAGGCGGAGTGGCCTTAGACAGCAACCCCTTCCTTTCATAGATCAACTCGCCTAAAAGAAAATAGAAAAGGCACTAAACAGCGAGAATTGCTAAATATGTGACCAGTTCAACGCTTCCTCAAAATAGCACAATTTTGCACCTAAGCCATCTTGTATGCAGAAATATTTATCAAAGAGTAGGCAGGTGTCATCCCCAAAATGACACTATTTCATGAAAATTCATAAACATGTTTCTCAGTTCAAAGTATTGTCAAAGAAAGCACATTTTTTCACCGAAGCGACCTCACATAAATGTCACGTCCTCCATTTAGACGTCTCCTATAATGCCAACTCCCATGGAGGCAATGAGAGACAAACAAAGTCTCCTCCTGGTACCAATTATCCTAAAGCTACGCTACTGGACTCTTTCATGTATACCGCCCCTCCCTAAGTATTCGCCTAAGGTACTACCCTCTACCTGGAAGGTTGTAGTCTCACAATAAAATGCTATTGAGCAGAATGAGTGAATTTATGATTAAAACCAATGCAAATCTTGATATGATCTGTCGTCCCATTCGACACTTCACCCAATCATTAAATCGTTTGTACAATTAGACTTACAAAAAAAGTTAAATTTTCATTCTGCTTTTGTGACCTGTTCAGTGCCTATTTAATGCAATTTTGAAGATAGTTAAATACTTCAATCTAATGATAACAATTTATTAATACCTTAGAGCCTCCGGGGTCTCCGACCATTGGACTCCCAATTGAGCAATGACCCTGGACCCACTAGGAGCGCCACAATGGAACCCTGAACCCAACGCCTACACGGGAGCACTGCATGTCACCACATAGACTCCAGATGGGCTCAGTCCTTCATATTGGAGTGTACCTTTTAGAGGAACACTTGACTTCTAGTGCCCCTTCTTTGAAGAATCTGGGGACTCCACTGCGTGCCTGGCCCAACTGGAAAACCTGCTGAGACGTCTGTTTATAAGTGAGACAACCAAGCAAACGACATACCCAGCCATAGTCCCCCTTTTCTTCCATTTGTACGAGACACATTCCCTCCTGTGGCCGATAACCACACAAGGTACTGAACGCGTGAAAAACTTTTAGGGGGAAATATTTGTTTACGGGGGTGCCGTGGGAGTCGAGAATATAAAAAAAGCTTTAAGGCAACTACAGTTTTTATCTGCTGGGGAGGTGAATATTTTTAAGGGGCATCGCTTTCTTTACCCCCTTGCTTCGGACTTGGTACCTTCTTCTCCCCCTGGCTTCGGGCTTGGTGTCTCGTCGGACCTCCCAGAACAACCTCCACCATCACCCTGCTTCCGACGCTTTGTAGCTTCGGGCCTTCCACGGATTTGGAAGGGGAAGGAGTGGCAGGAGACGGCACGAAGCATAAAATCTTCTTCCACTTGTCCTTTACTTTGTTAAGCTCTCCGACTCCACTTCTCGTGGCTACGCAGATAGCAGTTAGTCTAAAAAAGCTAGCCGGTCTCAGAACTGATCGACAGCCCATTAAAATATTGTTTGTTGTACAGTCCAAATTTCAGAGTGAGATTTTGGCGCCCTTTAGGGTCGGAACATGGGTTTCATGTTAGTGATCCCCTCTTCGATACGTCTTCAGAGTACGTTGAACTTTACCTGAAGCTATATTGCGGACCTCTGGAGGCCTTTTTAAGAACTCTCTTTTCCACTGCGGCGTCTGCTCATATCTTCCTTTGCTCGTTGTTGGAGAACTTTCTGCTGAAGGAAAAATTATCATGCAGTGGAAAGAAGAAAAATGTGCGCTCTCTATTGATATCCATGCTTTATAAGGATTCATTGGTGCTCTCTGGGTCAACTTACTTGCCTGGGGTTCCCTCCCCTTCTTCCTCACAAATCCATAGACTCTTCAGAAAGTAGCAATGAGTACCTTATTAAACAGGGCTAGAGTCGAGTCCACCCAATGCTAGTCCGAGTCCGAGTCACTGATGACCGAGTCAGAGTCCTAAGGCCCGAGTCCGAGTCCCCGGGTCACTGTGTAAATTAATGTTGCTTTGTTTTGAGTGCAAATGGATAACAACTACAATGAAATATTCCCATTCTAACCTTCGTTACCTCCCCTAATATTAAAGATGGCAATAGATTTACAATTAGTAAACTTAACGAAGCAAAGGACCACTGAATTCCCTTTTATGTACGGGGACGATTAAGACACGTGTTACACCTGATCGACCCACAGGTTCACCACGACACCTGAAAATGATGGGAGAGAAAGTGAGTGACTGTCTATTGGCTAAGGTAATTAGTGTCAAGCACATGTTATTTCTCTCTTTTCAGAACTCCCCAAGTGCACGAAGCCATGAACAGAACTGTACAAATATTTTGCACAGTAGCCCTTAACTGTACATAGGCCTAATGTTATGCATAGCAACACTGTACAGGTCAATATATTTCACTTTTAGGCATAATGGGGGGGGGGGATCTCCCTATTATGTAACAAAAGGAAATGTTGGCGCTCATCACAGTGTATAATAATGGATTACCTTAATTCACCACTACTGCGCATGCTCCGACTATATCGAACCACACACAGACAAACACTAGCACTGTTTAATGTTACCCGCTACGCTACAACGCACACTGGACTGAGCGAACAACCCGAATGGCTGACGGTACAGTTTTATCTATGTCAAATCCAAGTAGGAAATAGCAAGACAATACTCTGAAGACTCATTCTTGCAATAAATGTGAAACCGGAACATTAAGCTCAAACATGGAAATATCAAAACTAATGAAAAATACGAGTATTTAGAGAAATGCGTTAGGTTACTACCTCTTAAGTCCAAACGACAGACCATTCGAAATCAACCATTTTCATCGTCTTAGCTTAACGTACATTTCACACAGCTAGGATACTTCTCATATTAATAACTTGGCGTGTATTGTCTTAGCAAAATGAACCAAAGAGGCAATCACAATCAAACGTCCAGGACTTATGATTTATTTTAGAAATTATTGGTACCATTCTTTCTATGGAAATTATGAAAGAGTAGAAATGTTTTTTTTTCCGAACGAAAACGATGTTGGCATACAGTGAAATCGAAAACACTGTTTATCTGTGATAGTTCAGCTATTGAAGATATCTGGCGCAATAAGCAGCAATCTATACTGCAGTCAAAAAACGGAATCTTTTCTATTCCACAAGTTAACAGAAGTTATACCACATTCGGCTACCCTGAAGCACTGCGTACAGAATGGAAGTTGAGTTTAACATTTCGTGCTTTATCCGTGCTATCTTCAAACTAGCCTTGGAGGCCTGTGATGGAGTCAATATATTCCGAGTATTCACTGTTCACACTGCACGATGACTAATGCACTGTACGTTACATTTATATATGTAACAACGATATTGTACCTACACATAGTGTACGTAATGATATCTTCCGCAAAGATTTTTTCGCTCAGTTCCGGCCTGAGTTTTGCAGTCGTGGGAAAAAAGGAGGTTTCGTACCCGATCTTGACCCGAGTCCCAGAGTCATTTCTGTCGAGTCCGAGTCCCGGTCCTGAACACCAAGTCCAAGGACGAGTCACAAATCAGGACAATTGGGACTCGAGACAGGTCTCGAGACCAAGTTCTCGAGTCATCCAGCACTGTTATCAATTCTACTCGCGGTTCGTCAGACTTCTAGCCGTGAACGACATACAAATTGTAACTTCAGGTCTATTTAGTACTCATTTGATGTTATTTGAAGATTAAGGGCCTCGCCCTCTGAGCCTTGTAGAAATGTTGCACCTGATCCTATCAGAGGCTCCAGGGCAGCCTCAAAACGCCTTATCTAAGCCTCGTTACCCCTACCCCTCGGACTCGTCCCACTTTGTTCTGGAGAGGGTGTTGTTGGGCTAAAGGCCCTTCATCAAACATGTGGTGGAAAATATGCCCCTCCCAACAATTCATGGAAGAAATTCCTTTATTCCTTTCCTCTGTGAAATGTCAGAAAATATTAAGGTACTTTTTCATGAAATTGGCACAACATGTCTCACAAAATTGCATCTAAGGAACCTCATACAATTACAAATTTCCCAAACAGGAAGGATAGGGACAACCTCTCTCATTTAACAAATTCAATTGTCAGTTGTTCAAAACAACGTTCAACACCACCTAAAACAGCTTTCTGTTCCTATGCATTAATCAAGTGCATGTTCTTTTTGTACATTTTCGTAGGAGACATTGCTCGTTTAGCCTTTATGCTAATGAAATTTGATATATCGTACGTTTACGCTATATCCTCTGCTTCAGTAATATTTCTGGGTTAGAAGAAAATCATTTTGTGCTTTTCTACCCGTTCAAATCAGTCCGCCTTATGTCCACCCCGGCCAACCATAACGTAGTGTTTGGAGGCACTTTGTTAACACTGCTTATGAAGAAACTACTACAAACTTTGCAGATATGAAGAAAAAAAGAACGTGCAAGTGCAAGTACAATTTAAAGTGGCTTTACCCGTTTAAGAAAGGGAAATGCATAACACTGCATTGTCCAAAGTGTTGGAATGCAGTTTAAGCACTCCATCCGAATAATAAAGATAAATAAAGATCCCTCACATTAGTAGCTCTTCGAAATATTGTTTCAATTATTAAAAAATAACCACAAAAACTATGAAAATCGATAACGCTTGCATTCAATCTTTATTCCATTCAATTCCACTCCTGGGAGTGCTCTGGTATATGAATATGCAAAAGGCAGCACAACGGAAGGTGTCCACGTATATGCCAGCGAACTAGCACTAAATTCATGATTTTCGCGCTATAGCCTATCTACCCTTTTACGTGTTTTTGCATAATTCTGAGGGCAGACTTCAAGAAAATACGAGCATTTTTAGCTCTGAACTCTGTTAACCCACGAGACCAGCTATCAATATAATATGTGAGTGCTATCTCCGAGGAATAACATTGAATAATTCTGGAATCATCTAAATCTTCGATGGTCAATGGTTTCAGCCCGGAGTCTGACATCCGAGATGCTTATACCCACCGTCGCAATGTCAAACCTTCCCTGTTACCTTTCCCATGTGAAATGTACACACTGGAATTTTCCTTGATGAAACCAGGGATTTGTGATTGAACCAACCCAAAATCTTTTACATGTTGGAAGCTCTTGAGGAAACCATCTACAACAATCGAAGTTGACCGAGGGAAAAACAATGCTCACAGAGGAAATCGAATCAAGCCCTAACTTCTCTATACCTGCTGTTTATAAGGGTACCACGACTTACGGAGGTACCGGTAAAATTTGTAACAATTTTGGATTGGATTTTAGATTAGTGTCCCTTGCTTAGTGGTCGGCATCTACACTCGTAAAACATCTTTTTCGTCAACTAGCGTATCGTTGAACAATTTATGTAGATTAATTGATATGTATACCTGCATGTGCAGCTCGAAGACAAAAACTTGGGATGCGGGAAAGTACGCAAGTGTAGACAACGTGTAACTGGTTATTGTTAATAGCGTTAGTATGCAACTGTCTTCTTGAATAGTGTTAAGGGGTAAAATCTACTAACAAGGGTATTTCGATGAAAATGCCTGCTTTTGTTTCAACACCTAAAGTGTGCTATGCAGTACACAAACTTCAAAATCACACTTTTCCTAGCAAATCCTGAATAACCGCCGAAATATAAGGCCACTAAAAGTACAGTTTTTCGGTTCAAACGTCATCGCGACTCATTGAATATTCAAATAGTGTTCTGATAAGCGTGGTTTAAGCTAATCGTAATGAGAACGATTGTTTCAAAAAACCTACAGATTTTGACTGTTTTTGCACTGTTTCTTCAAATGTTGCCATTCACACTACTATTTTCAGTTTGTGCATAAACAGCATCATCCAATTTAAGCAAAGTTAGTGCATTGACAAATAAAGATAAACATTATACCTTATGTATTTCCCTATTCTTGATCAGGTAACATCACTTTACGGTGAAACTTGAATCCTGTAAATTGGAAGAAAATAGCTTATCACCTCAGGCCCATTACCCGTCATTGTGAATGTCTGTTAGCTATAAAATCTCATAACCGTACACTCGTATACCAAACTTTGGAGGAGAAAAAAACATTAGGCTCAGTGACGGATTTAAGCATGGACCAGCCGGGCAGCTGTCCAGGGGCCAAAAAATATATTTTTTATAGTTCCGGTGAATTATTCCGAAATGAATTCAAAGGTAGCCAAGAAATAGAGGGAATCTCACAGTGTCGATTACCTTATTGTTGGTTTTCTTGCATAATAGTCTTGTGGAGAATTATAGTCGAAGGTTGCTGCGCATTAGGTTGTGCCCAGCTCCCCCCAGGTAAATTTGGCCCAGATTACATTTGACCGTTTTGACATTGTGACCTTTGACCTTAGGGGGCCAAATGTCAAGTGTTGCAAAGATAGTTCTCTACCTGTAAGCTATGACAATACATTATGCCCCTTAATGTTTCATAAATTGGATAAAGCCGCAGATAAAAAAAAAAGAAAAAAAAAAGAAACAAAAACAAAAAAACGCTTGCGATTAAAGGCTTCGCCGGTCTCAACTTTCCAGGATGCAGCCTCCAGTGAAAACTGGTTCCCTCGCACTTTAATTGCCGACGTCTTTGGCCATGTCAATGAAAAAAAAAAAAAAAAAACTACACGTAAAGCATTTCACTGATTCTCTTAAGGATCAGGTAATCCTACCTCATACCTCATTCCATAACCTTCAAATTTGACACTACCTGAGTTCGTATCAGAATATATTGAGGGCAAACGATCCTCTGAAATCTCACGCGCAGCATTCTGCGAAGCTCCGAAAAGCGAGGTCATGACCTTCATCGAGTGTTATGCTCAACTGTGCACAGAATATTATTCTATTCTATGAATGAGTGGATGTTCACGTCATGAGCTCTTGAGTATAACGAACGTGGCCTGTTGTTTTCAAACTGCATTTTCGTACTTCAAAATATCATCACATTGCTTCTAGTTTCAAAATTTGTTCATTAAAGTCTCCTTACTGAATTTATATCAGATTTAAACCAAAACTTACCAAAATTATGAGACAAATTTGTGATCAAAATTTCCGGTGCTGTGAAGCCTGATTCACGGTTGCACTAAATGCGTCACGGTAAAAACAAAGAAACTAAAGACTGCAGGATTGATAATTTTCATCGAAAAATGTCATCTGTGCCCCTCAGTTAATAATATTATAAACAATACATTAATATATATACTTAAAAGTTTACAATATTGCCTTCTGGATCAATTTACCCCACAGAATTCTGACCCGGTAACGAGAGATATGGAAGCTTTCATGCACCGTTTCATGGTAAATTTTCCATTGTCCTAAAATTGTCCATTGAATTTAACCCCGATTGTTTTCCTTTTCATAAAAAGTCTCTACAGTTAAAAAAAACCGTTATTTAACGGTAAAAGTACTGGCAGCTGGGACGCCGGTGCTACTCTGTAAAATAACAGTTTCTTTGCCGTGATGAAAT